>VDFB02128877.1:76440-107530 GCA_007258455.2 Sequoia sempervirens
GTATCACCATAGGGATTAGTTCCTACCATTTTTGTTTTGCTTTAGTAATCTTCTCCCTTTTCCTTACAAAGATCAATAGCTAGGTGATAACACAAAGGAAGTCGACCTTCTCTGGAGGTTCTTTTCCATTTTTAGGTGACCCACAACCTGGAAAAGTTCCCACGTTTCTCTGAAGTATCAAGTTCTGCCAGTTGATAAGGGTGCAATTTCAGTAGATAACAGTTTTTGGCATGCCTAGTGGGACAAGTTCCACGTTATATTGTTGGTTTGGTATGCAACCAGCAAGTTTCAGACTTTGTAGAAGTTATTTTAGCATACTTGGCGACTCCGTGAAGAGAAAGAACTTCAGAATTAGTGCTTTTACAGCTTATGAGAAGAGTTCAAACAAGGAGCAACTTAGTTCCTTTTGAATATTTATAGCTTTCCCCACCAAGGAGAAAAGGCAGAGCAACAGAAAGGCCAGGGACAACATTTGTCTATTCTAGAAGAACCAAATCTACTCCTCCATCTGTGAGATCCCATATTGTTGTCTCATCTTTTGTTTCACCTAAAGTGCAAGTAAACCCACCTCTTGCTATACAGATGGCAAGGAATCAACCATTTGTTGCTTTTAATGGAGGCAGTCCATTAAATTTGGCATAGCACAATGACATTCCAATGGCAGCTTTGAAAAAATTTCCAACTTTCACTAGGAAAGATCAGACTACCCCGATTGAACATATACGAGATGTGGCTTCGTTATGCGGAGTCCATCACATAACTCAAGAGGATGTTGTGATATTACTAGCTGCTTCACTGAAAGGAAGAGTTGTGTAATGGTATAGGGGTTTAGCAGTAGGCTCAATCGCAACTTGGGATGAATTTGGAGACAAGTTGCATAAACAGTTTCAAGATAAGTCAAATAACTTGTCCTTGGTAGAACAATTTACAACTATAAAGAGAGCCCCTCAGGAGAAAATGATGGATTTCAATTTCTATTTTCAAAGAACATGGGATAGGATTCCTGCTACGGTGAGGCCTTCACCTGAATATGCCTTCCTGTATTATCTTAGAGCTATAAATAGCGATATTTCAGTTTTAATACAGTCAATAGGAGGAGTGTCTTTGCCGGATGCTTATGAAGTAGCAATCAGAGCTGAAAACAGCCTAATACAAGCTGGTAAACTTGCTCCTAGGCAACTAATGCCTATATTTCCATATATTCATTCAAAATCCCTCTATAGATACCACCTTTTGCACCTTTGCCACATGTTCGAACAGTATCAGCTATTGTTCCAGCTGTTGTAACAAAAGAAGTTATTGTTTCAAGTTCTTCAAATGAATTACAGGAGATCAAAAGTTTATTGTAGACTTTTGGTAATAATCTTGTGAGCTTGGAAAAGCAACAATCATATAATAGGCCTTATCAATAGCAGAATTCAGGTCAGCAACAGCAATATCAAGGTAATAGACAGACTTATCAAGGCAACTACCAAGGCCCAAGACAAAATGTAAACACAAGACCTTTTCAGGCTTATGCTCCAGCACCTATTAGTGCAGTTAAGGATCTTGTCCCTATTCAAAATAACTTAGTAGAAGATTATGAGTGGTACGACCCTTGCAACCAACCTCACAATCAAGCCACTTACTCAAATGGACTTATTAATCAAGAACTTATGGTACAGAATGCTTCAAGTTCACAGCAGAATGCACTCAATGATGCACCTCTACAACACCAAGATCAACTTACCAATGAAACTACCCTACTTAACTGGCAAGGTGAAGAATTCTATGGATTGAATGTAGATAATTCTCCAATTGCAGCTAACACAAGGACAAAGAAAAGAGCTTTCGAGCTTGATCAAGTAGCTGATAAAGGAAAAGCAATAGTTGTAGAACCATCTACATCTCAAGTGACTCGCGTTTTGCAAAGAAATCAGCAACTCCCATTCAAGGAGCAGCCACACTTGCAAGCTGATCATGCTGGTATAAAGGTACATCATAAAGTAAACCCAATTGCACCCTATAATATTATTGATAGCATGAATAAGATGAATGCAACGATGTCTATGTGGGATTCATTATCTATTCCAAGTCAAAAAGATATGTTACAGTCAGCCTTGTCAAACTTAAAAATGTCTGATGAATCTGAGTCTCCAATAGGTCAAGTTAGAACTGTCTTGACAAATAATCCTCAAGAAAATTATAAACAGCCCAGCAAAGAGGCCAAAAAAGAAGTTAAACCTCCTCCATTTTACGTGTATGTAATCATAGGTGATAAGTTAGTTCATAACTGTATGGTAGATAGTGGAGCTAGTAGCTTAGTAATGCCAAAGCAAATTGTTGACAAGCTTGGACTAAAGTATCAGCCTTTAGAGAAAGGACTGATTCAATTGGATGGTACTTTTGTTAATACATTGGGTGTTATTAAAGATTTGAGTCTTACCCTTCATGCTTGTTCAAATTTTTTAGTTCCTCAGGACATATGTGTCATAGATCTCCCACCTTTCTTTTCTTTGTGCCTCTCAAGAGACTTTACAGCTAAGATATGAGGCTATGTGTCAGCTGATTGGTCACATATGTTGTTTAGAACTAGATATGGAACCAAGGTTACCATTCAATCTGAAAAGTTGGCTAAAGATCACATTGAGTCATATAACTCAAGTCCTATCAACGTTGTTCCTATTGCTGCAGACACAAATTGTGTCATTTTTACTGACAGTGAACTGGCTGCCACTCAAGAACTTCAAGCAGAAGTTGTTCCTGATGTGCTGCTACATGAATGGGCAGCTGAAAATGTGTTGGACAATCCTATAGATTTTATTCAAGATGCTGGTATGGGTAATTATGTGATGCTTGAACCTGATGTAGAGGTTTCAAACCTTGAAAAGGGTACATATCAGTTGTTGCAATAGCGAAGTGAACTTTGGGAAATATTTTTTGATGGTTCCAGAAGCAAGAATGGAGCAGGTGAAGGTGCAAATGTTGGTTTCTCCACAGGGTGATAAGTACTTTTCAGCCTATCGTTTTGTTTTTGCATGTTCTAGCAACAGTGCTGAGTATGAAGGACTCATTCAAGGCCTTGAGTGGGCAAGGAAAAGAATAATTGACTATTTGAAAGTCTATGGAGACAGTGAATTGATAGTTAACCCGGTTAGAGGACTGAATGTTGCCAAGAATGATGCTTTGAAGTCATACAGAAACAGAGTTTGGAACATAATTGAAGAGTTTAACGCTTTCAATCTGATTTCTATTCCAAGAAATCAAAATAAGTATGTTGATAGACTTGCAGCAATTGGAGCACAGTTTGATATCCCAGGCGATATCAAAAAGGATAAAATACAGCAGTATGTCAAGGTGGTTATCAGGCCATCAATTCCTGATAACAACATTAACTGGCAGGTATTTGAAAGTGATGAGCAGATATTAACCTTTCTGCTCCAAGAAGATCAATTCTCTATAGTGAACCAAGAAAGGATTAAACAGCAGTATGATGATCAATTAATACAGCTAAAGACAAATAAACTTCCCAAAGGGCTGGTTACCTTGGAATCCATATTCAATTCTGATGATTAGCTTAAGAAGAGAAAAGTCGGCATTCAAGTCAAAGAGGATCATTATGAGGAAGTTGAAATTTTTAAAGGTAACCTTCTCAAATTAGGTAAAATTTGTTCAGCTAAAGATAACAAGGCTTTCATTACTTTATGCCAAGAGTATCATGATGTTTTTTTCTTGGCAATATTCTGATTTGAAAGGGTTTGATCCTCATATTGCACAACATACAATTGAGTTAGAACCTGGAGACAAGCCTGTTACACAAAAACAGAGACCCTTGAACCCCAAGCTCGAACCTTTAATGATCAAAGAGCTGACCAAGTTAGTCGAGGGGGGTATTGTGTTTCCAATTAAACACACATCCTAGGTTTCTAACCTTGTTTCGGTTAGAAAAAAGAATGGTGAGGTAAGATTATGGGTAGATTTTAGAGACCTTAACAGAGCGTCTTTGAAAGATCATTATCCATTACCATCTATGGAACAAATTCTCCAAGTTGTTGCTGGTTCAGAGAGATTCTCTTCTGGATGGATATTTTGGTTATAACCAGATTCTAGTCAAAGAGGAGGATCAGTATAAAACAACATTTACAACAAAATGGAGCACTATGGCCTATAAGAGAATTCTTTTTGGTTTATCTAACACCGGTGCCACCTTTCAACGTGCCATGGATATGGTATTTTAGAGTTTAATTAAGAATTTTTTGCTGGTTTACTTAGATGACATAACTGTATATTCAAAGAATGCAGATGAACACTTGTCACATCTTAAGAAAGTTTTGAAAAATGTAGAGAATATGGAATATCTCTCAATCTGAAAAAGAGTATTTTTGCAGTTCATGAAGGTAAACTGTTAGGTCACATAGTATCAAAAGACGGAGTTACCATTGATCCTGAAAGAGTTAAAGCTATACTCGAACTGCCATTACCTAATCACAAGAAAGGATTGCAGAGCTTTTTAGGGAGAATCAACTTTTTAAGAAGATTCATTCCTGATGTTGCAAATTTACTACAGCCTTTGACTGCCATGCTTAAAAAGAATGCAGTTTTTAGTTGGTCAAGAGAAGCAAAACGTAGCTTTGAAGAAATCAAGGAAGCTTTAGCAACAACCCCAACACTAGTAAATCCAAATTTCTCTAAAGACTTCTTTTTGTATGCTTTTGGCAGCATTAGTTCAATTTCTACTATGCTTATTCAAAAAAACAACGATAATTTAGAGCAGCCAATAGCTTTCTTTAGTCGAGGACTTGTTGATTATGAACAAAAATATACATTTGTTAAGAAACATGTTCTCGTTGTGATCAGAAGTCTAAAGAAGTTTAAGCCTTTAGTTTCAAATAATAAAATTCATATTTTGGTTGCACACCCAAGTGTAAAAGAATTTCTATTGAACAAAGATCTAAGTGAGAAAAGAGCAGGGTGGATCACAAAAGTAATAGAATTTGATGTTGAAATCAACATCACAAAACTTGTTAGGGGTAGAGGACTTTGTGAGCAACTTGCCTCAACCCCTGAAGATGTACAGGAATCAGAAACTGGTGTTGTTTTAGCTAATACTGATGAGCCTCAAAATGTTCAAGCTGCTGCACCTGCATCAGTTGCAGGTTGGGTTCAAGAAATGACCCACTTTCTTCGTACTGGTGAATGTCCACCAGGTCTAGATAGAGCAAAATGAAGATACTTCATATTACAATCAATTCCTTATATCCTCATTGATAGTATTCTTTTCAGGAAAGATCTAAATGGTGTCTTATTAAGGTGTATTGATGTTGATCTAACAAAGCAAGTACTTCATGAGTTTCATGATGGAGTTTCAGGAGGTCATTTTGCTCCAAGGACAACTATTTGGAAAATCATGAGAGCTAGTTACTACTGGCCCAGCTTGTTTAAAGATGCATATGCATGGTCAAGGAAGTGTATTAAGTGTGCTTTATTTGCAGAAAAGGAAAAGTTACCTGCTATGCCTTTACATCCAGTTCAAGTAGAGCAGCCCTTCATGAGATAGGGGATTGACTTTATCGGACCAATTAATCCACCTTCCAGTGTTGGTCACAAGTGGGTGCTCACTGCCACAAACTATTTTACACAGTGGATAGAGTCAGTAGCTTTGAAAGAAGAAAATGAATCTTCAGTTTTGAGATTTTATGAAGATATAATCACCAGATTTGGAGTCCCTGACTCCATCAGTTCAGATAATGCTCTTGCTTTTGTTGGGTTAAGAGTCACAGGTCAGGCTGTTAAACACGAAATTCATCTGAATACTTCCTCCAATTATTACCCACAGGGTAATGGTTTAGCTGAAAGTATAAATAAAAATCAGATCAGAATTATTAAGAGGACCATGGAGGAGAATCAAAGGGTTTGGCATACCACATTGAAATCTACGCTTTGGGAAGATAGGATAACCCCAAGAGATCAGTTGGTAATTCTCCATATGTACTCATTTATGGAAAAGAGGCCAGATTACCTCTATCGATGGACCTTCCAGCTCTAGACATTGTTCACCAGTTGGAGATGTATGAAGAACAGGAACCGATGTCCATGAGATATGCAGAGCTCATGGAGCTTGAAGAATCAAGAGATAAGGCAATGAAAACTTTGGAATATCATCAGCTCCAAACAAAGAGAACATTTGATAAGAGAGCTACAGCCAAAATTTTTAAAGAAGGTGATATTGTTCTCAAATGGGATGTTCTAAAGAGTGGACCAGGAAAGCACACAAAGTTTGATCATTTATGGGCAGGTTCATTTACTATTACTGAATGCAAAGAGCATAATGCATTCCAGTTATCAAACATGGATGTAGACAAGTTACCAATCCTAGTTAATGAGATTCACCTCAAACGCTATTTTGAGGTATGATTTGTCATTGTACATACTTTGGGTTAGATTTCATACTTTCAATAAGTGTTGTCATACTTTAGTTTAGTTGTCATTTCATTCCCTAAGTGTTGTTCTAGCACAGTAAATAGTTTCACTTTTGTAGTTTCCTATTTTCATAAATTTCTAAGTGATCTATTTCTTGAGTTACAAATGTGTTTGAGCCATGTACAAAGCTGATGTTTTAAGTCAACCTCTGAGTTATCAAGTGACTCCATGCCCAATGGACAAGTCTAGGCTACTGGTTTGCATGTTTAGCAGGAAAACATCTAGCTGAGGTCGCCAGAAATGTTACTTGATTTTCACCTGCGGGCTCAATCAGGCAGGGCAATCTATGTTTCAGGTGTTCATGAAGGCCAAATGGAGGCATTGTTTTGCAAGGTTAAATCATACATCTGATGCTATTTCACAAGGAGGTCTGTTGGAAAGTATGCCTCATTCAGATCTGGCATAAAACTCCTCAGAGTATAAAGTTGTTGAGACCATTCGGATGTCTTCCCGACTGGCTGTAGTGTTATATTCATTTGAGATACCCAAGTCGCCAAGACATTTCGGTCACCATGAGTTTTTATATATCTCTCCATCGGGGAGAAGTTTGACCGAATGGTGGAAGTCTCGATGAAAAGATTTGCACTTTGGGGAGATGTCTCTCCGACTGATAGAAGTCTCGCCGAAATGGGATGGTCTCGGGGAAAGGAGTTAGCGTCGGTGTAACGTCTGGCCGACAGGGTGAGGTCTCGCCGAAAGAGAAGGATTCAACATGATGTCTCCCCGACTTGTTGTGGTTTCGCCGAAAGGGTATATGGATATCGGTAAGACTCCTGGCCAAGGGGTTTTTGTTCGCTATGATGTCTTGCCGACTCATGATGTCTCGCCGATAGTTTTAACTCTTTGGTGTGACTAATGGAGGCTCACTGAGACCTTTGTCTGACCTATTTGTCTTTTCGATGGGTGTCTTCGTGTTGAGCATCACCGAGACTCTTGCTGATAGTCTAAATGGAAAGATATCTACTGTCAGGTGCTTTCGGTATGACCTCTTGTCGAAAGCGATAGTCTTGCCGATGGTTTTGGATATTGGTATGACTCTTAAGGACTCGCTATGATGTTTGGCCGATAGCGATGGTCTGGGCGACAATTTTGGATATCGATATGACTCTGGCTGCTCGCTATGAACTCTTGTCAACAATTGTATGCTATGCCGACTGTTGCTATGAAGTCTAATCGCATCAGGGAGACACGACTAGTGTCTCACTGACATGCGATTCCATTTGAGTAACCTTTGACCACCTGGAAAGACTAAGTAGCATGGGTTCAACCAATCAGAGAAAGTCGAGGGCGAACCATTGACTGTTTGACTGTTGTGACCGCCCCTGTGGAAGATCAACGGAATGTGAGTGGTATGGATCTGCTCTATGATCAAAGGATGATGGATCGGTTTGGTGTCCAGTGGTGTCATCTATGAAGAGATCTAACAGGGGAGGTCGGATGCTGCTTCTCGAAGACGGTCAACTTGCAGAAAGATCTTGAGCAAGAAAAAGGCAGAAAGGAAAAAACCTCAAGTCACAATGACAGCTGTGGTGTCTACTGGCGAGGGGTAGATTGACATTTATCATTATCAGAACAACCACATTCAAGGAAGCTCTGATGGAAGTTCGAGGGTGGACACGGAGGCCAGAGGTTAATGTGATTATTCCAAAAGATCTGGAGGCCATTCCTAGAGTGATCCTTCACCAACATGGATTGCGGGGATACACATTGAATGCAGCATTAACTTTAGTCCAAAAGATTTGAGGGCCGACGTGTTCAGGAACCGACTCATTTTTGTAAACCTTAGGGCAGAGGCTGACACTTTGGGTTTTTGGTTGTATATATGGCATTTTTTGCCTCTTTGTAAAGGGAGTTCAGATTATGCATTCTGGAGAGTTAGTGATTTTTCTCAAATCCTTTCTTAGCTGATGTATGCTTTGTAACTCATTTGGAATTTGGAATATAAAATACAGAGATTCCCTTGGAAACCAGTGTTAGTGTTCATACTACTTTCATTTTTCTTTCAGATTATGTAAGTTTTGAACTGTGTTTTCCTAAATCTGCATTTGAACTTTAAAGTTGTGAAATTCATCTTTCCTTCTTAAAATGTATATGCAGATTAAGCCTTTTCATGAATTATGCATAATTTCACAAAATGATGTTGATTAAATGAAATAACTATCATTAGTTTTCCAGGGGTATGTTCATCTATTTTATTTCATGATTCTTGTCAGTTTGGTGTATCACTATAGGGATTAGTTCCTACCATTTTTGTTTTGCTTTAGTAATCTTCTCCCTTTTCCTTACAAAGATCAGTAGTTAGGTGATAACACAAAGGAAGTCAGCCTTCTCTGGAGGTTCTTTTCCATTTTTAGGTAACCCACAACCTGGAAAAGTTCTCATGTTTCTCTGAAGTATCAAGTTCTGCAACTTGATAAGGGTGCAAATTCAATAGATAACACTCATATCCCCTCATGCATTTCACCATCATTCATGATATCCAATGCTCGTATTAACTGTGTGTTGGAAAATACCTTTCATCTTAAGGATTCTAAAGGCAACCTATTGCGATGTGTGCACCTAGACAAGGTAAATTATGGTATTAACAAGGCAGATAAGAAATTTTAGGAGTTGCATTCAAGCTCTCATATCTTAGCAAAGAAGCTTCTTCAAGTAGGATATCATTGGCACGTTGTGACAATTTCCTCTATGTCAATACCACTAGTGGTTCAACATGAGCATAAATCTTCACAAAATTAAGAAAAATAAAGGAAATAGTAAAGATAAAAATCGTCCTCCAGTGAAAACCACTTTGGTGGTGCTTTGGGAAAGTACTATGATGAAAACTTGGAAAAAAGGTGTCATGAGTAGAATCGAGCGTCTATATGATCCTTTTTAGATGGAAGTATCTCATCCCCTTCATGATAAATCCAATGTTCCCTCCATCCATCTAATTCATTTTTATCCAGATCTTCAAATATATCTTGATCTTGACAAAGGTTCGGCATATTCAACTCTACTCAGGGAAAATTCTTGACATAGTATTTTCGGTTCCATTTTATCCCATTAAGTCTCATAGCCTATATCTAGCATTGTTCTAATATTCCTATTCATGATGCAAACCGATCATACACTCTTCATTTACTCTCTTGATTTGTCCATTGAGCTATGAAACATTGCTAGACACTGGGGGCAAGTTCTTGCACTCTCATTTTTTAATAGCTCTTGATTCATGTCTTGTATCTCACAAATGTGGCATCAACATTGTGATCTAGTTATTGTTTATCTCAAATCCAAAAATAGTCATAAAATCTCAAAATCCAAAAACAATCGTAAAATCACAAAATCCCAAAAACATCCAAAATCTTGTATAGTCAAAATCCCAAAAATATTCAAAACATAGTCGAAATCACAAAAACATCCAAAATCTTGTAAATTCAAAATCCCAAAAACATTCAAAACATAGTCAAAATCTCAAAAACATTCAAAACATTGTCAAAATCCAAAAACATCTAAAATATTGTAAAGCCAAAATCCCAAAAACATCCATAACATCTCGAAAATCCAAAAACATCCAAATCATATATATCAAAACCCCTAAACAGATATAAAACATCAAAAGAGTCAAAAACACTTGTCAAACTACGTTGTCTTTGTGCTTACATAGGCAAGGCCATCATCGATGAGCCCCTAAGGCATTAGGTTAGTCCCCCTTAGGTCCTGGTCTTGATCTAACCTTAGAAAACACAAAAACATTTAGAAAACCTAAAAAATAAAAACATTCAAATATCTTTCAAAACTCCTAAAAAGCCTCAAATAACTTGAAAAACCAAAACATTCAGATAACTTCAAATGTTCAAAAATAGCCTCAAAACATTTCAAAAGCATCAAAAACATTGAAATATTTAGAAAACAAAAACCCATCCATCATGTTTCACTTTCACCTGTAATAAACATTCATCCCTAATAAATTGGTCATCACCCTCACTCTTTGGTAACACAAGCAAAACCTAAGTACAACAACCAATCAAAAGCAGAACCTTTAAACATAAAATCAAACTATTGGTCATTACCAAACATGTTAATTAAACTCATATCAACAGCCTAATTAGTTAACACAACATCATTATCCAATGAATGTCCTGGGATATATCATTCCTACAATGGACATCATTTCGGATATCATCAATGGATATTTATCCTCAAAACACATCTCTTTGGAAAAAGATATGAATAACATTGATTGTTTCTTCATTTTGATCTTTTCTTATGATTTATCTTATTAGTCCATTCTGATGACCTCTCAATCATGTCTAACAAAATGATTTAGAGAGGAAGGAATGGGGCATTGATCATTGCTTTTGTTTGTTGTGCTTGTTGGATACTCTTGCAATACGACCTTGGTGAATACTTGCCTTGCATATGTAGGGTAGTCTCAGGTAAAACAATGGCTAGGGCATATCAGGTTCTTCATACCTTTTGTGTGTTAGTCTTATTACTTTGATGGTGTATTCTTTCACATGATCAAACAAGGTTTTTGTATGTTAGGTATGGACAAGGATACTCCTATATGTTTGTAGAGTCAAAGTCCACTGCATTAGATACAATGCCATATTGGTTTTTAATACCTTGATGCATCGTGTCTATTTGCAATATCAAAATAAAGGAATGATATAATGAATTTATCCTAATCCTAGAAGCAAGCAAATCATCTCTCTCGTCACATATCTAATAAAGTCTTGAATAATCATAGACTTGTGGGACTTCTGAATCAATCTCAAAAGCAATGGTTAATCAACATTCATCTTATTCTTCTATCTTCTTTTCACGCTAACATTTCCAACCTGGTATCATGATATTCAACAAAAAATCATCATATAAATGCATCCATCCTGCATCCACAAACCATCAACATACATCTTGCATAATCATAACATGTCACATGGAAAACATGAAAATAAATGTATCTCATAACATATACATCCTACATCATCATTGCATATCAGATGAGAAAAGATACTTAAAAGATTAATCATCTATTGCATTTTTGTACATTCATATCAAAAAACATACATGTGCATCATGAGCATAATCGTAAATCATACACATTACATCATATGCATAATAAAGGAATTGTTACCATATAAGCATCCATATCATAAACATGTGCATCCATATCATAAACATATGCATCCATACATCATCAACATAAGAATAAACATGAAATAAAAGGCATATCATTGATATAAAGGTCGTATCCACTCATCTCATACATATCAAAATAGTGACTATCATGGTACATATCAGAAGTAATATGTGATATCACCAAAATATATATGCATGAGGCTATCCAAAACTAGCCAATGAATTAATATATATCACTAATCAAGATATACATAAAAAATGTGTCTATATGTAGAGGGCTATCCCTTGCTCTGGCGATCATCCTAGTGGGAGGGTTGTTGGCATCCCCCATCTGAAGGTTTCCTTACCAATGGTCCACCCGTTGAACCGCTCGGCGCAACCCTACTCCTATGAGAAAAATCTGGTTGTTTCTGGTGTGGTGTAACATCTTTGTAGTACAAAGTCTAGTAATAAGATGTCTCTACTATGGCATGTCCATAAAGTGTTGCAGATACCTGTCCATGTGCCTGCAGTTGTGCGGTGGCCTCAAGTTGTTGCCTCCGAGTGGACTCATGTGCAAGTTGCACAAGCTTCAGTGATAACTATTGGCTTTTTTGTTGCTCCTGATCTCTCTCCTATCGATACCTATCCCTCTCGACACGAGCAATATCTCTCTCTTAGAGGGCTTGATCCCTCTTGGTTGTCAATCCTTGTATCTGTGCATCCCTCAAATCCAAACCCTACTACTACTACCATGGAGGTGGTGGTCCTACTTGCTGTAATGGTTGTACCAATGGAGGTTGTTGTGCAACCTGGGCATCATGCTATCCATCCCCTAAAACCTGTCCATGAGAGGAGGCTACTGAGGAGGCTACAGTGGTATATGTCCAATTTATTTTATTCCTCTTCCTCTACCTCATCCTCTACCTACACCATCACCCCATGTTGGATCTATGAGTCTGATTGGGGCATGCTAAGTGAACCAAGCATCATAAGAAGGTGTAGTGCCAGGATCATGAGGACCCCCTGCATAATCCCATGGTAGTGGGGCAAGCTGTCTAAAATCATCAATAATAGTCTAAGGCTCAATCTACTCTCCTCAGGTCACATCTCTCGTAGTGCGGGCATAGATCACTCTGTATGTTGGTGGTAGCACATCTTGTTGCTCACCGAACTAGTGAGCCACCCTTTCTGGAAGGTATCTCTCACTAATATGGTGGCGACAACCCATGATTCACCTAGTTTATTTGGCATAGAACAACTTCTCCTGATTATCGACCCATGGGTAGGCCTGGAGCCAAGGTCTCCATCGGAATACTATCATGTCATCAATCACTCTCCTCCAGTTTGCAATACTAATCACCCCTGTGTGGTGGAGGGTAGTCATCACTTTGTACCTATAAACCACAAGCTCCTCCTCATCAATATCCTGCAATGTTATAACTGGTATGAGCACATCAATGTGTTCCCACACCCAAATGTGTAACAAAGTGACACCAGCTGATAAACTACACCCTCACATATAAACTACCTGGTGCATGTCGTGGTACAATGATGCAAGGATAATTGGACCCCAAGCATACATGATCATAACATCGATCATCCCCTCTAGCACCAAACCACAACTGCCACTGAAGCCTTGGTTGCATCTATTTGAAAATAGGACCCCCATAATCAATCCTATGATAACCAAGGTCAGATCACTAGCATGCCTACGGTGTTTGCATAGGTCAATCTGGTAGCTATCCACGCGTAGAGAATCAGCATCCAACACTTAGAACATGGCCTCTAGGTTGAGGTTTGTGTCATAGATAATCCTTTCACCATGAATCAAAACTTAGAGGTTGCACCAAACATCCTTGAGCGTAATCATCACCTCCCCTATAAAAATATGGAAGGACAATGTCTTTGAATGCCATCTCTCAACCAATATAATCATCATTGTCAAATGTGTGCAAATATTGAGCATGTAAGCAATATAGTGTAATCCAATAGATCCTAGGAAGAAGTTCTTATCGTCACTAAAAGTGCTATCCACTCCTATGACTATAGAGGATGGAAGATCCCTGCATGCATCACACACACAACATCAAATTTGCTAAAAAAAAAGTTTCTAAGTTTATAATCCTAAACCGGCAAGTGTGCCACTTTTTAACAAGTGTGTTGTGCTGTCAAAATAGCAATTGCGCCACCCTTTTACAAGTGTGTCACTTTCCACAATTGTGTCACACTGGTCCATTTTGCATCTATGTCGCTCAAATGCAAGTCTGTTGATTTTCTCGAGTGTGTCGCATGAATCAATTTTACAATTGCACTACTATTTTTCAAGTGTACGACTTTCCTACAATTATGCCTAGGGTTTCTCAAGTGTGTTGGTCTGCAAATTTGTATATGCATTGCTCTGGAAAATAACAAGTATGTAGGGTTTTAACAACTGTGACACACTTTTACAAGTGTGTCGCCAACCATAATAAGTGCACCATTGAAACCATAGTGCACTTGTTGGCCATTTTTTACTTAAAAAATCATGTAAGAAAAAGTTTTTGAGATACGTACCGAGGGTCCTACATCGACTGGCCACTAGAGCTCACAGACTCGATCTACAAGGTGCAGGGGAAGCTCACGATCTACCATTGCGTCAGGTGCTCCAAGCGATCTCTCTCACAATCTCTCCAATTCTAAAACTCAAAGTGTGCAAATGAATTGGAAAATGACTCCTAGCCCCTATTTAAGCATGAAAATTAGGGTTTTTGACCTAATAGCATGATGCAAATGTAGGGTTTTGTCCTTTTTTCTCTATGTTTGAGCTTGGAAGCCTATTTGAAGCATTTTTCGATGTCTTGGAGCTTATTTTTGCATCCTCTTTGTAGTTGAACTAATTTTATATCCTTGTCACAATCTTGACCTAAAAATTGAAATTTTTGCTCAATCTCTCGAGGGGGCAGTATACTAGCATAAGTTCCTTCTGTTGAGGCACAGTGGGGCATCTTGAAAAATCGTGAATTTTTAAATTTTTGATCTAATCAGCAATGTTGATTTGAGAAGCGTCAGTTCTTTGAACCAATATAGCAAGTACCTTGCTTCAAAGAGGGGAAAAATGTGGACACTTAAAATTGTCCTGATCAATATCACACATTGAATTCGAATTACTAACACCACTTTTGTCCTAATTCAACCCCTTTCGACTATTTAATTAAATAATCTTAATTGTTTAATTAAATTCATCAGTTTCTTCTATTAATCGAATAATCAATATTATTTGGCTAATTCACCTTTTTCATGCTAATTTTCATCTTGTTTGATTAAATAATGTGTTATTTAATTAAATTCCTTAAGTCCTCTCATTTGATTAAACGATCTTAATTATTTAATTAAGTGTCATTAATCCCACCTTTTTAATTAAATGAGCTAAATGTTTAATTTAAATTCTAAATTCCCTCATCTTGCATAATTAAATAATATCTTAATTATTTAATTGACCAATATCTTTTAATCCCTCCAATTTCTCCCACTTGCAAAGGAATATTTTCAAGAATATTCCTCCAATTCAAATTCAAACATTTCTCTCCAACATGGAAATATCTTGCACATTCCTCCTAAAATTTAGGATTTGTGTTTGTTGAAATCAATTTCAACCCTTGATTAACTTTATCAATCCATGTAATCTTTAAATATCATCCAAGGATTTGATCATTGATCCATGTCAATTCCTCTCATCCATTTCTATCACTTTATTAACCAAACTGATCCTAGCCATTGATTCACCTAAAAATCCTATAAATAGCCTTCATTTCATGAGTAATTCATCCATAAAACTTGAGAGTAATTACACTATAGTCATTTATAGAGCTATCTTTGAGATCAATTAGCCCTTTTGCCTCCATTTCATCCAATTCACTATTAAAGCATCATTTCAAAGCTTACTTCAACAATGGGATTAGGAAAGGATTGATCATTCCACATCAATTCAACACTAATCCCCCAATGGGATGAGGCTTGAATGTTAAATAGGTTTCCATTTCATGATTTCAAGTTAATTTGTGTTTTAATGGCTTCTTAATTAACATTTCAATAATTTCATTGGGAATATGGTTTAATTAGTCTAATTGATTGATTTGATTGTTTATTTTAGTTGCATTTAGCCTAATTAATATTCATGTTCACAACACCACATGTTTTGGTATTTATCAAGTAGGTAAATCTCCCACCTATTATTGGTAGTTGGAGTTGATGTACCTTTTGCTCATATTTTTCTATATGTGCAACACTCTCCTCTCACCTCAACTAGTTCAGTAAGAGTAATGTGAGTATTCTCAAAATTCTCTTGCAAATTGTCTCTATTTTCTCTCTTTCAAAATTCTCTCTCCATTTCATTATTTTGATCTTTAATCACTTGTCAATTAGAGTGTATGTGACCTTCAACTGACATCAAATCATGACTTGATTCTCGCTTATCGTATAATCTAACATGGAGTGTGGTTGTGTGAGCCTTAGTTATAGTTTACAATCTTCTTTAACTTGTCTACAAACCTTAAGAAAACACTCTCGCAAGTTTGGTAAAGCTTCAGGAAAAAGAAGAGTTTGTGCACTCTTGTCACTTGATATCTAACCATCAATTCTCCAAGAATGAGCCTTGCCCTTGTATTTGTGTCAACTTTGTTTTCCTTGCCTCAAAGTGTCAACTCTAAGAGAAACTATTTTGAAAGCAAATAGAGTAGAAAGCAAAGAGAATAATGCACATTCATTAAGTTACACATCTATATATTATGGATCATGACAAACTTTGTGTTAATGTTTAATGAACGTGTGTCCTAATAACATAGAAGTGATAGCATTTAAACATTCAAGACTTTATTTTCTCACAATTATGATGTCTAATTGATCTATACACTTAAATAAGTAGTTTGCAAATTCAAAAATATTTTGAAAAAAATTAAGGGAATGACTACTATTTTTGAATTTCCCTCCTATTACATATGTGACCTAAATAATTAAACTAACTCTCGCTATTAACATTTCTTCAATTTAAATTATATTTTGTAAACAAACAAATTGGTTTCCAAAATCCATAATATTTCATTTTAAAAATAATATTTATATTTCTTTACACAACATTGTAGCAAATAGCAATTTGATTTAATTACATAATAAAAAACCATGAAATGAAAGCAATAAAGTTATATATGACAAACATCATATTTAATAATGGAGGATAAATCCTAAAGACAGGGATCTTTGTGAGAGATTAACTCTTGCTAAAGATAGTTTGCAGAAAATTTAGTCCCACAAGCTGGTTGGGCAAAAAGTCAGAGCTAAGCTAAATTGGCTAAAATGTGGGGATAAGGGGTCTAAATTTTTCTTTAATTTTCTTAAGGAGAAGAAAGCAAAGGAGCAGGTTGGTTAGATTTGGGATGGGGATCGGCTCTGCTCCGCTCAGGAGGATGTGCTGGAGTGATTTCACTCTTTCTACAAAGATCTTTTCACCTCAGAATGTGGGGATGGCCAGGGTTTGAGGGCCAGGGCCATCATACAAGATCTTATTCCCAAGATGATTGGGGAAGCTGATTGCCGCCAACTGGAAAAAGAGATCACCAGAAGTGAAGTTGCCTCTGCAATCTCCTCCATGTGTAATGATAAGTCCCCTGGAGGGGATGGCCTCCTTGTGGAATTCTATAAAGAATTTTCTAACTGGGTGTGTGATGACCTCCTGCAAGTCTATATGGAAGCCTTGGAAAAAGGTTCGTTGGGTGAGGACATCAACAGGGGGATCATCAAGCTGCTCCCCAAAGGTGGAGACAAGACCTCTCTTAAGAACTGGAGGCTGATAACGTTGTTGAATGTCTCTTATAAGATTCTGGCCAAGATTGTTGCTTCCAGATTGGTCAATATCTTACCTAAGTTTATAAGCAGTACTCAAACTGGCTTTATAAAAGGTAGGTATATCCTCGAAAATCTCATAACTAGTTGGGAAGCATTGGAGTGGGCCAATTGCACTAATCAAAATGTTGCCATGCTCCTTTTAGACTTCGAGAAGGCGTATGATAGGGTGGAGTGGGTCTTTCTGAAAACTATCCTCCAGGCCTTTGGGTTCCCCACTAAGTTTTGTAATATGGTTGATACTCTCCTGAAAGATGCTTTGGCCCAAGTTGAGGTTAATGGTAAGCTCTCTGATAAAATCCCTCTTGGGCGCTCCATCAGACAAGGTTGTCCGCTTGCTCCTGCCCTGTTTGTCATTGCGTTTGATGCTCTTCATTATCTGCTTAGGGACAATACATTTTCTCCCAATATTAAGGGTATTTGCCTCCCTGATCATAATGATCTAATCAATGTTCAGTTCGCTGACGATACTTCCATATTTGTGGAGCTTGAGCTGAACAATGTGGAATCCTTAATGAAGAAGCTCGATCCTTTCTGTCTTGCCTCGAGAGCCAAGCTTTCTAGAGACAAGTCCACCTTTCTTGGGTGGAAAGAGGAGCCGCCTGATTGGCTGCGCAGATTTGGTTTTCAGTGGGGAGGTCCCCATAAGATTGTGAGGTACCTGGGAATTCCTTTTGCTGTTAGCCCTGACCTAAAGGATATGTGGAATTAGGTAAGCTCTAAAATTGAGAAAAAAATTTGTGGTTGGAATAGGCACTACCTCTCACTGGCAGGCATAAGGCAAGTTTGTCAAAAGGTGCTTGCTTCTTACAACGTTTATTATGCGTCTATCTAGTTGGCCAGTAGTTACCAAGTGAATGACATTCAAAAGAAAATAAGAAGGTTCCTCTGGTCGGATGGTAAGGGTGCTAAAAAGCGGCACTCTGTTAAGTGGGAGAGTTGTTGCTTAAGTAAGATGCAAGGGGGGTTTGGTCTGAAGGACCTTAGGTTGCAAGGGGTGGCTCTTGTTGCTAAGTGGGTTTTTAGGTCGCTGGAAGGTAATGATCCTTGGAAAGTCTTGGTAAGAAGGAATATTGAACAAGTTGTGCTGAAGCAGGCTAAGTCTTGGAAGTCTCTGCCCTTAAATGACATTCTCCTTGGTGATCATTCAATGGTCCCTGCGGGGTCTGCTGTCTTCAAAATCCTGTGGAAGGCGTGGGAATTTTCCAAGCACACTGTTTTTCTTAAGAATACTATCATAACTCTTAGCACGAATAGAAAATGCAACCCTCATAGTTCGATATGGTGGAACATTGATCATAAAGGTAAAAAGCTTTCCCTCCTTCAAGGTTGCTCTGCTAAAACTTGGCATAACAAAGGAATTAAAACCTTTGCTGATATCCTTTCAGATGGGGAGCTGATAAGCTGGGACAGCATTAGAAATCAATTTGATATTCCTGATTCCCATTTCAGAACCTATTCTACTTTGGTGGAAACTTGTAGAAATGTATGCTTTCCCAGGTCTATTGATCAAGATTATAATATTGCTAGTAATGTCTCCTGGAAAGATGGTTCTCCTATTAACTGTATCAAAGCTAAATTGATCTATGCTGAATTGACAAAATCTGATTCTGTTCTGGAGCATGTTAATAAATGTTGGGATATCTTGTTGAACCATAAGGAGTGGCAGAATATCCTTTCTTTCGTTTGGCATGATTCAATGGAGCCCAAGCAGGCTTGCTTCAGATGGTTGGTCATTTTACATAGATTACCTTTTAAAACTAACTGTATGGATCTGGATATTTGCAGCATTTGTAGAACGCTTGAGTCTATTAATCACATTTTTTTTGAATGTTTATATGCTACTGAAACATGGAATCTCTTTTGTCATGGCTTGAATATTTGGAATAAAGATGGTAAAATAAGTTGGCATGATATTTTGTTTTGTAATCTCAAAGTTAATTCTGATTGCAAATTGTTCTGGAATTTACTCACTAACGAGGCTTTATGGCACATTTGGAAGGCGAGGAACAATGACAAGGTTATGGGAGTAAAGAGGGCGCTTACTGAGTATGAAAGAAGACTCACATATGCATTTGTTTCTTCGCAGGTCTCTCTTCATGCAACGAAGTCTATGGAAAAGTCCAAGGATTTGCTTAGTGAAGGATCTTCATTCAGCACAAAGGAACCTGAAGTTTTTAAAAGAGCCTTGGAGGAGCTTCAGAAGGAGATGAATAAGGCAATCAGAATTACTAGACAAAGCGATCCCCAACAGTCTTGCCTGTAGAAGCGGAGCTGAACGAACTTTTGAATATCAAATGCAGCTGATCTTGGCTCAGGTCATTTTGTGGATGTCTAGAAGATATTGTTTTGTCTCTCATTACTGCACTTAGTGTTGATGGTTGCCATCATGTTGTTGTTATTGTTTCTATTCTCCGTCATGGCTTGTATCTGCTGTAGCAATTTGGACCCTGTGTGTCATGCTTTAGAGGTTTCTTTTATCACTTTTCTCGATGTTGTAGCTATTTTTGCTACAACTGTTATGAAGCTGTAGGTTCTGTATTGCTGCACTCATAGCACTCTTTGTATTATTCCTTATTATCAATTCAAAAAAAAATAATGGAGGATATGAATTTGTAAAAACTTTCAAAGAAAAATTTGAGGTGCATTTTCTATTAATTCCACATGCTCAATGTAATTCATCATTAATAGAAATTTTACCTCAAGTTTAGTTGAATTATTATACACCCCAATTAAAATTATTTCATTTTCAAATAAAATTATACCCAAGTCAATACTATTTATGAGTCTTAACTATACATGCCCCTAAATTTTATTTTATTTTTAAATTGAGAATATAAGCTAAAATTATTCCTCGTAATAAAAATTTGAAGACTATGAATTGAAATGAACTCCAATTTTTTTCATAAAGAAAAAATGTTTCAAATCTCCACTAAAATTATCATAAGACAAAAATATCTACAAACCTAAACTAACATTATTCCTTGGATAAAATTTGTCAATGCCCAAACTAAAATTTCTTCTTGATTAAGAAATATTAAATTTGTGAGCTATAATTATTCACTACAAAAAAAATATCTTAAATACCAAGACTGAACCTTACAACTTTAAAACTATTAAGATTTTTAAGTAAAACTAACCAAAAAGAAATGTTTGCAAATCACCACTAAATTTGACCTTTATAGAAAAAAATATATAATAAAATTAGCAATTGCACCTTGGTGTGCAATGGGTATGCTGAAGAGGTGTGGAAGGTCAATAAGGGAAAATTTGGGTCTATTTTTTCCATACATCAAATGGTAGGCTATTTATCAAATGATATTGTTTGTGCAAAAAAGGTCTCAATGTGGAAGTGATAGCTTCAAATAAACTATTTTTTTAAATCAAGAAGATAATCAGATACCATTACCAACAGGTGCATGTTATGTTTGCAATATGGAGAGAGGGGGAGAGGGAGATATAGGGATAGAAAAAGGGAGAGATAAGAGGGGATAGAGAGAGAGAGAGAGACAATATTCTGCCACTCCTTATGGTTCAACAAGATATCCCAACATTTATTAACATGCTCCAGAACAGAATCCCTCTCTCTCTGTATGGATCTGGATTCGATACGCCTGTTATTCAAGGGAATGGTTCTTTATAACACAGTATGGACAATGCAATAATGACAAATGGTGCAAAGTAATAAGAAAAAGGCTCCTTCGATAATTTCTAGCAAAGTTAGAAATGATGAGCTTCAAAGTTGAACAATGCCATGTCCTACAAGTGTGCAGAAACCACCCGCTTTGAAGACCTCAACTCAAAAGCCTCAACTAGAGCAAAGAAAGCCTTCAACATTTGTAAAGCAAATACCCAAACTTGTGAACAAATTTGAAGCAAGGTCAATAGTGAGGCCAATGCCAAAACCCAAACTTGTGAACAATTTGAAGTTGGCCAAGGTAGGCATTTTACCCGTCAATTCATTGTTGATCAAATCAAGCCATGTGAGGGAGGTAAGATTTTGGGCAAGGGATGGAATGGTGTTGGTCAATCAGTTTCAACTCAAGTCAACATGGTCGAGCTTCCCAAATGCATCGAACAACATGGAGGGGATGTTGCCCTCCATCTAGTTGTATGAAAGATCAATATGGACCAAAGGAAATGATGTTTGTGGAGGAAACTTAAAACGATCATATACTTCCTTTTAAATAATTGTTTGAGATATCCAACTCTACAAGTCCTGTAAGATTTATGATGGCAGGAGGAAGCAACCTTGGACAAAACAATTGAAGAGATCCAAGAGAGTTAGCAAGGAGATGTTGGCAATTAAATCTGGAATGGCTCCTACTACACTTGTTGCTATAAGAATAAGGTTGTTAAGCAACACAGAGTATTACGACAGAGTACTTGAAAGGTTCCCTCCAAAGTCCAAATTGACATACAAGTCAACTTCTTGCAAGTTTGGAAGGCTCAACA
Organism: Sequoia sempervirens; assembly: GCA_007258455.2. Lineage (NCBI taxonomy): Eukaryota > Viridiplantae > Streptophyta > Pinopsida > Cupressales > Cupressaceae > Sequoia > Sequoia sempervirens. The sequence goes on from VDFB02128877.1 coordinate 98,335, forward strand.
TATGAGAAGGGATGGAACCATTGAGGTAACAGTTGCTAAGCTTGAGAGAAACCAACTTGAAAAGGTTTTGTAAGCGAGCAAGTATGGAGGAGAAGAAGGAATTGCCACCAAGTTATGCTGCACACGATTGTCATTGCACCAAAAGATTGACCTATTAATGCCTTATACAACCGCCAAAGTTAATGAATCCACCAAAGGCAATTAAGCCATGTCACAAACCTAAGCATTACATTGCACAACACAATGAGACCAAGGGGGCGCACACTTTGTAACAATCCCCCCCCCCCGCCAAACACAAGCGAGGGGTTCAAACCCACCTAGCTTTGATACCAACTGTTGTATAGACAATTGTCGTTACACCAAAAGATTAACTTGTTAATACCCAATACAATCACTAGAGTTAATGAATCCACGAGAGGTGATTAAGCCATGTCACAAACACAAGCACTACACGACACAAGGAGGCCAAAGGTGCACACCTTGCAACAAGTTGGAGGTGGGTTAGGCAAGATTTGCAAGGGAAGGGGGAATTGGCCCAAACAACTTACAATTTAACATTTGAAGACACTTGATACTATACATTGTGGAGATGGCTTTGGCCCATTCATCAATTGCCACTTGTGTCATATCATTCTCATCAAAGATATTTCACATCAAATAATGTTTCATGCTTTGTACCACATCTATCAAATTGGTCAATGCAATATAGTGTGGCAATGTGCGCAAACACATGGAGTTTGACAATTAAAAAACACAAACAAATTGCACATACAATTTAAAAATTGTTCCTTTCACAAAAGTGTCAAAACTATTTACATATAAAAGGCAATAGAAAAAACAATAAATGATGAAGATTTATTTAATCTCACATCCTTTCTCAAAGAATTTTAATTGTCAATCAACAAAATGAGGTCTACAAACTTCACATAAGAAACACTTTCAACATAATTATCCAACAAAAAAAAAAAAAACTTTAACTTAAATTTCTCATAGCAAACATATCAAATTATTGACCACACAAGTTTGATCTAAATTTGCAGGATGGCTTACAAGTCCAAACTAAATTTGGCCCTAAAGTAGAGACATATACATGTATCTGACCTAAATGTCCACACAAAAATTATACTTACAAGTGCTGTACCCAATTACCTCCCAATTGGTGTCATGGATTTGTTGATTGTCATGATTTTGACCTAAGTTTCAAGGTTGAAAACCACTGCATCCAAGAGGCCAAGCATATATTTAACTGTTCGTTACATTTTCTGATAGAGCTCTCTGCATAAAAACAAGCTCCGGCAATGTCTCCTTTCTCTATGGCTCTTGGAGGTAAACTTGAATTGAAAGATCTGGTCAATCAACCCACTCAGTGTTCGCCATTGAATTTGTAGATCCGAAATCCCAAATTAAATGACTTAAGCCCTGAAGAACAGATTCCTGGAACAAACCTTTATTTTTTAGAGTCTTCATTTAACAAATAAAAACACAATTCTTTCAAAATGAAATAAAATACAACAAAAAATTTCCAGCCGCGTACAGGTACCTCGAGATTTTGCACAAACCGTGTCTTTCTGTTATTGATTCTGTTAACAAAAGAACAGTGTCCAGGAGAAATATTACAAAGCCCTGCCAGAGCAAAAGAACAATTAAAACAAAACGAGTCAATACCAATCTCCCTAGATCTGATGCTTCAATCTATTTATAACGAGCGAATAGTAAATATTAAAATATCGGATTTTGTCCCGAAACATGTTACACTGTGAAACCTGCCATTCGTTCGGTTAACTTCGCCAGAAGACGAGCTGAGAAATAGAATGAAAAGAGAAGTGATAATATTATTATGGTAAATGCATTCAAATCAAGCGAAAGCGGATCTCTGAATCAAATTGCATCTCTAGTAGGTGATCAAATGAAAGTTCATCTTGCAAAAATCATGTCTCCAGCTCTAGAACCCGATATTTTAAATTTATGATTCGGTCGTTATAAATAGATTGTAATAACCTGACGAGATTTGAACTTTAGAAAATGAAAGACTCTACTGCAACTTCAACATACCAAATACGTTATCATTTTGCCCTTTATCTTCACTCTTGATGCCTCAAAGCCAGGCCATAGATTTAGAGTTGGGCAAATGATGACTATTGAAACGAGAACAAACCAAGACTGGCATTGTCCCATCCATCTTCTGCCTCTTGAAACATATGAACCTCCTCCACACGGACATTAAACCCTTAAAATCTTTGCACAAAATGACTACAAACAATTACCAATATGCAATCGGATCACCCACATCTATTCGATTAACATTCCCCTATTATCGCATTCACTTCGGTTTTGAATTAACTCAATGTAGGAAATTTCTCAGAACAGAACAACTTGTGTATTACAGATCAGAGTCACCGAAACAGAACTTTAATATATTCCCCTACGAAATACTAGAGAAATGCACTCTAATAACCACAATCCCATCTCTCATAAATGATCGCATTACTTCAATTACATGCAACTAACATTTACAAAAATGTTAATTTAAATCCGCAATTCTATCAACTATTTTACCCTTGGTCAGCACCAACTATATTCCCCTCGATGAACTAATTCACTGCCGAATGCTGTCGACGAAATCCTAGCACAAACAGTTAGCTTTTTAGATTACAAAGCACAAATCATACAAGAGCGATTTTCTTACAACAATCAATCGACCATTTCCCAATAACATACAATAAAATAGCTCAGGCTGCCGAATCAAAAAAAAGTTCAAATATTTTCCCTCCTCTTTGCACGCATTTAATCGCTGTTAGCGCTAATTGACAGACTCCAGAGACTCCTAAAGCCCTTTCGCAAAAAAGCGAAACAAACCCTCTTCCTAAAGCAAAATAAACTACTTATGGCACATCAGCTTTCCGCCTTAGGGTACCGAGTTCCAACCACAATGGTGGTGTCAACAGACACCGTATAAAAACATTTTAAAAAGGGACAGAGACAGCCATTTAACCGGAAGTAAACTTCGTGACAGCCTTGGTACCCTCGGAGACTGCATGCTTGGCAAGCTCCCCAGGAAGCGCTAACTTAACAGCCGTCTGCACCTCCCGCGAGGAGAGAGTATCCCTCTTGGTGTATTTAACAAGCTTCGAAGATTCCCCTGCCAATTTCTCAAAAATGTCATTCATGAAAGAGTTCATGATGGCCATGGCCTTGCTGGATATGCCGACCTCGGGATGAACCTGCTTGAGCACTTTGAAGATGTAGATCTTGTACGTCTCCACGCTTCTCTTCTTCCTCTTCTTCTTGTCACCAGCTGCCTTGGGAGTCTTCTTAGCAGCCTTGGAAGGGGCCTTCTCCTTGGGCTTCTTCTCAGCAGCGGCCGTAGGAGTCTTCTCTCCTACTGTCTTCCTCTCCTCAGCAGGCTTCTTCTCTACTGGCTTCTTCTCAGCTTTGGGAGCCATTTCTCACAATTCACAGATATCTGCAGAAGCAATGCACTAAGGTTTGAAGATAATACGTTTAACTGTGAGTTGCAGGTATCTCACACTCTCATTATATATACACCATTCTTCTAGTTTCTTATTGGCGACTAGCCTAGCACACGGATCGCGGGAATTCAGTTCATCTTTGCCGTCCATCTCTGCGCATTTCAAATCTACGTGGCCGCTCTTTTTAATAACATTGCGCACTGATCCCGCCCAAAACTTCAGGGTCTTTGACGCTTTCAAAATATCAGGATTTAATAGCCAAGTTTTTTTTTTTTTTGAGAGTCAAATAATGTTCAATGTTTCACAATTTTCAGATCTTTACGATTTAGCACATATATTCGGATATAACTCTCCAAGGACCTAATCATTATGGGGCCTAATTTAAATTAAGTTTATTATTTAAAATTATTAATCTAGAATATTAATGGCTAGCGCTTGTCTTAATAGTATTGTAATTATTGTTTTCTAGATTTGATAAAAATTAAATGTAAGTTTTATTGATGTAAATAAAAATAAATGTAAGTTTTGTTAATTATAGTGTTTTAGTATTGTGAATTATTTATTTGCATTATTTAACCCTAACCCTAACTCATACCCTAACTCTAATTCTATCCCTAACCCTAACCCTAACAATAAATTCTAAACCATTATTCTAATTGTAGACCTATCTCTAACCCCTAATAGTAACACTATCCATAACTATAAATCTAATTTTAATCACTAACTTTTAAATAAATAATATATTTAATAAATGTTATATTACAAATTATTATATATTAAATAAATTTTATAAATAAAATAATATAATATATATTGAAAATAATTAAAAATTAGATATTATATATTGACAATGTTTCTTCTAAAGTCCATGAATGATAGAGTAAACTTAAATTGTGCTATTTTGAATCGACATTGATTCATCATAGGAAGAGGATAATGAAGAATATGATTGTAGAAATGACCTTAAGAAGAGTTAAGTGGTGGGAAAGGATAGAAAGGGAGGAGATTGGAAAACGAAGTAAAAGTGAAAATAGGCAAAAATAAATAAAAAATGATAAAACATACCACAAGAATGAATAATACAGTAATATGATATAAAACAAATAAATGGATAAAAAGGTTAAAAGTTAACAATAATAATTTAAAGAAGAAAAAAAAAGGTGAGATTATATATAAAATTTATAAATTGGAAAAGTAAATAAATGATTTTGTAGACGTCCAATTTGATCACTTCCATATGATCAAACGCACCTCCTTATTCATCCAATTGCTCATCCCCTCTGTCAATATTAATTAAACCATTTGTTTAATTAATACCTTGCATCTTACATAAGGATCCTAAAGCATTTAATTTAATAAATTATTTACCCCTTTTCCTCCTCTAAATTAAATAAATTAACCATTTTATTTAATTTGGTCATATTCCCCTTTTGGAATTAAAATTTATTTTTTAATTCCTCTTTTCTCTTTCATGGTCACATCCTCCAACTTTTGCAAGTTGGTCCCTAATCCATCTCAATTACTTCATCTTCTTCTAATTAACTAGGGTTAGCATGTGCACACCCTTAACCATCATTAAGGTCACATCCTCCATACTCTCCCACTTGCTTCTAATGAGTCATTAGTCCATCTAACTGAGTACTTGCACAACCTTAATCATTCGGTTAGCCTAACCTAATCCTCCTCCCACTTATGGCATGTGTCCTTAAGTCAACCTTATTAAAGGCTTTCTCCTTTTGGACAAGGCACTCCACTTCCCCATGTGAATTTTTAATTCACCTTTTAATCCCTCGAGGCACCCAAAAGGAATTTTTAATTCCTTCACTTCTTCCCACATGTCCTTCATTTATTCTTTATTTTTTCCCATCTCCCCATGAGAATATTTGAGGAATTTTTAATTCCTCACATGTCCTCTCACCCACATGGGGACAAGGACCTCCTTTATGAGGAGATCTTGTCCAATCCCAAGGTACTTTGTACCCCCCTCCATGTCATGTACTTCTCCTTCCACCTCATGTCCACTTCACCTTTTAGGGCTATATCACATGGCACATGTCAAGATGTGAGGGCTTGTGAGTTCTCAACTCACCTTAGCCCTACATCTTGATATTTGGTGGCTCAATCTTGGCCATCCATTTTCCCTAGGAATTCTCAAAATTCTTATAAATACCCCCCTTTTTCTCTCATTTTGAGATCATTTTGCTAGCCAAACTCTTGCAATTTTGTTTCTCAACCTACACTTAGCCATTTTCATGTTTTCATCCACTTGCATTCATCCTCACAACATCATTTAGCTTGCATCTTGTGCCATCCAAGGAGCATACACATTGAAGATCGAAGGGCCAACCAAAGGATCGATTCAACGCAAGGTATAGAGTTCCATTTTGTTGCTTTCATCTTGTGTTGTTTCCAACTTAGGCTAATCTTGAGGTGTAGGTTGTTTTGGTGTTTATTTGCACTCTTTTACTTGCTGCTTGTTTTCTAACGCTCACATTCGACCTATCACATTTCATCATTAACATCCTCTTAGGATTGTCATCCATCCTAAGTTAATCATCATCGTCGGCCCAATCAATCCATTTTCAATCTTAAAGTGGATTCAGTGCCGCAATCATCCATTCATCCTTTAATCTGATCAATCAATATCCTAAGTCATCTAAGATAATCTCTAAATGGGATTTGTAGTCTCTTTCATCATCCATTAGTCGATCTTATCAATCAATCATCGATCGATTTTATCCAATCCAATCCAATCTAATCGCATCCCTATCCAATCACCTTCAACCCAATCAATCTACTTCCATCTCGAGGCAGATTCAGTGTCGTAATCATCCTTTGATAATCAAATCCGATCATCAAAATCAATCCCATCATATCATCCAATCATCCTAATCTGAGCTTTAATCCAATCCAGATCTGAGCTTGTCCTAAATCCCAATTTGGGCTTTTGTCCATTTCCATCCAAAATCTTTATCCATCATCTTTATCCTTTCATCATCATGAATTCTCATCCTCCATCAATAGTGGTCAAGGGAAACCCTAATTATGTCAACGATGATAATGAAAGTCTTGTTGATCAAGAGGTATACGACATAGATCCCCTTGACACTATCATTGCTAGTAAGCTTTCTCCACCCACATTCCAAAATCCAATCACCCCATTAAGTTATCCCATCATGTCTTCATCTATGCCTAATCACACTCCTTATGCTACCTTTGACAAGGGATGTCCACCATATCCATCATATCCTTCATCTACATCATCCCCTTATCCTAGTTTTCTGTCACAATACCCCTATCTTGATCCCCCATCCACATCCTCTTATCTCAATCCTTCATCCACATGTACCCACTACCCTAATCTTACATACCAATCCGCTCAGCCTAATCCTACATTCGCACCTTCCTATCCTAGTCAAACACACCCATCAACTTACCCTAATCCAACACCCGCATCTCCCTATATTAATCCAACACCTGCATCTTCCCATCCTACTCCACTATCCCAATACCTTTATTACAACACGCCGCCCATATCTTCTACCAACGATCCACCGTCCATGTCATCCTACCCTAACTCCCCATGCCCATATCCTTACCTTAATCCTCCATCCAGTCTTAATCTTCCATCTAATCCTAGTCCACTAATCCATAAACCTTTATCCACTCCCACCTCGCCATCTCAGCCTAGCGTATCCAAGTTTCTCCAAGGACTTATAACAAAGGAAACATCCCCCACTCCACACATTGCAGTTGTGAAACCATGCCATCCCAACCCATCATCTATGGTCGTTAGTGACGAGACCCTTCTCCATGCAACACCTATCATTGATGATACCATCACATCCTCTTAATCCACTGAGTCCCTATCTCCTACCATCACATCCTCTGAATCTACTGAGTCCCCATCTCCTACCATCACATCTACCAAATCCATTGAACACCCACCCCCTACTCTGAGAGTCGTCGAACCTATCGACGACACCCAAATCCAATCCACTTCTTCCACTCCTAGTATCCATTCCCAGGAATATCTTGAATCCTCCATCCTTCCATCTTCCCCACTTGCAGAGTCCCCCCCATGACTCCATTATCATGCCTCCCGTACATGATGAGTCATGCCAAGAGCCTGACCCAAAGCATGCCAACATATCCCCTCCTCCAGATCAAGATCCTACCATCCCATCTAGTCTACTGCAAGATCACAGTCCCCCATCCACTCCATCCCATGATCCTCTTGACATTCAAGATTCTATCGCTCCATCTCCATCTCCATTGCATGAGCCTGCTACCACAAAATCATATCCTATCATATCCCCTACTCCCTCTCCAGATACCACCCATCCAAATGCTGCTATCCCATCATCTCCTTCTCAGGATCCCCCATCATCACCTAAAAATGCTATCCCCACACCACTTGCATATCCCCTTGGTACTCTCACATTCTTCCGTGGTGGCCTCCTCGCAGAAGAAAAACACAGTGTATATACCACCCATCATCCCCACCCACAATGGACTCACATCATGTTTTAGAATAACAAAAATCCTATCATGGATCAATGCTCAAGAACATGAACTATCAAGGAAAAGGTCTAGGCCTTTAAATGCAGCAAGGTATTTTAGGAGCCCATCCAAGTCAAAGAACAAAATCGGTGATGCAAGGTCTTGGATCTATTTCCCAAGACTCACCTAAAAGATGTTGGTACAACTTGGGACGCCCTCAACGCAGCTCTCCAAAGAACTTCTCGGTTTCTACCCACGCTTCCCAAATCATGGGTGTCGCTTTTCATCCTCCTCCTCTATCGTATCACCTCAAAATAACCATCCATATTCCTCCTTCATCTACTGCATCCATTTTGGGTCCTTACATCCCTCCATCCACCATCTCCTGTCCTTCATCTACTCTATCCATCTTGGGTTCTTATGTCCCTCCACCCACTCTATCCATCTTGGGTCCGTATATCCCAAGATCACCTCCTCCATCTCATTCGCTCATCCATCCAACGCCTATCCATGTCATCCATTATAAACATCCCTCTCGCATGTCCCATAATCAGGATCAACAAAGGCACACACCTAAACATCCCCCATCTACACGTAATCCCCATACTCCTACCTCCATTGCTCCACATCGTCCATCCCCTCACACCCATCCCATTGCTAATAAATGCACTTTGATGCTAACATAAAAATTCATAAATCCAAACATCCACCTGAATCTAAAGCTCCCCATGTCCCCTCTATACCTATTACGTTGAAGAAAAGAAAACAAAATCCAAAATCAAAATCAAATCTATAGCTCGCAAAGAGCCACCAAAGAAAAGATGAAAACCATGTGGATCCCAAAGAAAAAAGATGCAATGCCATTAAATGAAAAATTTGTACGAACATCCAAAGTTGCTAATCTAAAAGCTAACCATACCCACCTTTCATCTCCTCTCCTGGGCATGTTTTCAGGGGTCCCTATGTCCCAAAATTCACTATTCCATCTCCTCCATTATCCCCACATTCTCCATCCATTAATCCTTTTATCTTTTCACATCCACCACCACATGTGCCAATGTTGGTCCTAAACACATCTCCCCATCACATATTCACCCCATCATTCCATCCATACACTTTCCAACATCCCACCCATTATCCCATGTATCTCCCCCATCAAATCCCTCTAATTCCTCCTCTTGCATAATCCATTTCTCCTCATAAGGTTGTACCAACATCCAACA
>VDFB02128877.1:107630-216298 GCA_007258455.2 Sequoia sempervirens
TAGATCATGTTTTGTCTTCAGGCACTTACCATTTTTGCAAGTGATTACACATTGTGGGGGGGCTATATAGTCTCTCTTTTCCTCTTATGGGGGGCCATTGATTGTATATACATGATGTATGTAGTCCTTGGGGGTTGTGATTGAGTCCTCCATCCATGCATTATTTTTGTTTTCTTTTCTCTCTTTTAGAGAGGGGTTTTTTCCCACAGGCTTTTTCTCCTTTTCTTCGATTGTGAGAGATTTCTTTTTGTAGTTGTAAATGGGTACCTAACATGGTTGTGTAGCCAGAACCCATACTACATTTTGCATCTTCATTCTCCCTAAGTTGCACTTAAGGGGGGGTGTTAGAGTAAATTATATTTACGCTTAAGTTTACTTAGGCTTGCATTTAGATTAATTTTGCATTTAGTTACTCCTGAGTAGTTTTTCCCGTGCTGGGAAGTTTCTCACCCGTCTATGCTTTTCACGGCTTTATAAGCCTGTACATGGTCTAATATATTCATCTCATATTCAGCATATATTTCTCTTCGGTGAAAGAGCATTGGCTTCTCTCCTTTATGAAGGTGTCTGTAAAATTGGTATTTCCTGGGAATTTGTTGCTCTATCAGAGATTATATATAAAATTTATAAATTAGAAAAATAAATAAATGATTCAATTATATATAAAATATAAATTGAAAAAATAAATAAATGATTCAACTAAAATAAAAAATAGATGGTTAAAATATAAAAGATTATAATATATATATTAATATAAATAGATAAAATCATCAATCAGCTTTTGTAGGATACATCTTCGATCAAAGGCTAAATAAAATTTGCCTAAACAAAGATATTATTTGCCTTGAGGTTGTGAGGATGGTCATCGGCAAGGATTTATGTTTCTCAAAAAATAGGGTACAGACGAACACAAATATATCATCACACTTCTTGGCTTCCATGTTGGATTTAAACCTTCTGAAGCTGCATTGCTTGGTGATGTTGAGAACAGTGTTCAAGGAGGCAATCCTGGTGAGCAATGTGGACATGGTTGTGGTGGCGGAGCTGGGAGTTGGGTTGCCGATGTCAGATGATATAGACACAATGTTTCGACAAGGGGTGGAGGTGGTTTGGCACCCCTTCATAATGAACATGGACACGGTTGGATTGGCGCGACACCGTTGTTGGGCAACCATTGGCTATAATTTCCTATGCCATAGGTTGGGGGTGCAAGAGGTAGTGGGTCTGCAGTGGTGCCGAGAATTCACAAACCTAGTGGAATCCACAAGGTTTTATGATGAAGAAGATGGTGCAGAGGACTGAGGATGGGAGTATGGATGGGGTGGTTTTTTTTTGTGCGTGCAAGGTTGCCTTGTTAGCGATATAGAAGAATTTTGTGGTAGATAAAACTATGGCTAGTTTTTTGTTTGATTGTACAGAAATGAAATGATACTGTATTGCCCAACCTTATGCAGGAAATAAATGGTTGTAAATTTTTGAATTTTCACTATAATGCATGCAGCTTGCCTGTGTTTTACGTATCAAAAAAAGAAGATAAAATCATAATAATTTATATAATATATTAATATATATAAATATATATTAAAGGAGAATCTATGACATAAAATAACTTATAATATATATTAATCTAAATATATAATTTAAACTAATATAAATTAATTACACCGAAGGTGTTCCTTCTATGAAGAGAACGACTTGCTTCTAAAAATCAATAGTTGGAAATTGTGGAGAAGGATGAAAGAAGATTGAAATGATCTCAACCATCAAATTTTCTAAAATATAATATATAATTAAAGAAAAAACAACTACATTCTTATTTAGTCTTAGCTTTAAATTAGGAAAAGATAGGATAAGAATTGTTGTTTTCTTTTAAACTTTTTAAACTTAGATTTTTAGATAAGTAATAATGGTTTTAATAAATAGATATATTTTTAGATTTAAAAGATAAAAAATTCAATTTGTAATTTACTGATTTATATAATAATAATGTTTTTGTTATAATTTATATAATAAAATGAATTTCAAACTTAAAATATAAATTAAAATTTATAGATTGGGAGAGAGAGGTAACTTTTGATTAGTCGTTTCATGCCAACAATCCAATGATAGCATGCCTTAGGGAGTTATGCTTGGGGTTGCATGTCATTTGGTTAAGGATATGATAATTCACTTTAAAAACCTCTTCAATTTTCCCACTGCACACTTGGAAGGAAAGTGGATAGAGAGAGAAAGATAGAAAATAAAGAGAGAGGAATAGAGAAATGGAGAGGGATATGAAGAGATAAAAAGAGAGATAGAGATACAAAAATAGAGGTATAGATATAAACGAATAAATACAGAGAGAGGAAGAGATAGGAAGAGAGATAAAGAAAGAGAGAGGAAAAGAGAGAAGAGGAGAGACGTAGATAGATATAGTCACATAAAAAGAGATACAAAGATAGATAGGTAAAGAGAAATATGAGACAAAAATATATATAGAGGTTGAGAGATCAAGAGATAAAGAGGGAAAGGGAGAGAGAGGAGGGAGACCAATAAGGATAGTAAAAAATAGTAAAGGGAGAAAGATAGGGAGAGGGAAATAGACAGAGAGAAGAAATGAGAGAAAGATAGATAGAGGAAGAGAGAAGAGAAGACAAATATAGAGAGAAATAGGAGAGAAAGAGGAAGAGAGAGATTGAGAGATAATAAAAAATATAAAGAAAGAGAGGGAGACAAAAATATAAAGGTCCATCTCTCTTTCTCTTCTGGTATATCTCTATGATATCTCCCCATATGTACTTCTCCCTACCTCTATATATATATATATATATATATCTCTATCTCTACCTCTCTATATAACTTTGTATCTCTATCTTTCTATCCCAACATCTATCCCTCTCTCTTTTTATCCCCCTCTTTCTATCTCTATTTCTTTCCTCCTCTCCATTTCCATTTCCATCTCCATCTATATCTTCCTCTCTATCTCTCTCCCTATCTCTATCTCCTTGCCTCTCGTTACACTTATTTCTCTCTTTCCCCTCTATCTTTCCCACTATATATCTCCCTATCCCTCCCTCTCGCTATACATATCTCTCCCTCTCTTCATCTCTCCCTATGACTCTCTCTTTCTATAATTCTCAACTTCTCTATCCTCCCTCCCTCTCTATCTATTTATATATATATCTCTCTATCTCTCCCCCTCTATTAATTTTCTATATCATGTGGACTTTATCTCTCACTCTTGCCCTCTCTATTTCTATCTTTCCATCTATCCCCCTTCCTATCTATTTATAACTCTATCTCTCTCTCTCTCTCTTATTTACTCCATCTCTCCCGCTCTCTCCACCTCTCTTTATATACCACTTCCTATATCTTTATATTTCTCTCTCCATCTCCCCCTCTCTCATTGACTCCCTCTTTCTATCTCTATCTCTTCCTCTCCTTCTTCCTCTCTGCTTTCATTTCTATGTTTATATTTATGTCTTTATCTTTGTATTTATATGTGTCTCTCCCTCTCCCTCTCTATCTTTCCCATTTTATATTTATCTATCTCTCCTTCGTATCCCTATTTTCCCTCTCCCTCTCCTTGTCACTTCGTCTTTTGTATCTCTATAATTCTCCCTCCTAACTCTATTTCGCTCCCTCCATTGGCCTCCCTCTCTATCCCTATCCATATCTCTCTTACTCATAGACACACACACACACACACACACTCCTTGTTTCTCTCTCCATCTCTATCTCTATCTCTGCTCTCCATATTAAAATTCTCGCATATCTTTCTCTGTCTCCATTTCATTAGATCTATCCATCTCTCTTTCCCCCTATATCTTTCCCTCTCTCTACCCCTCTCTATATATCAATTCCTATCTCTAATTTTATATTTTTATCTCTCTTTCTCTCATTCTCTCCCTCTCTCCCACTCTCTATATATTTATCTCTTCTGGATCTATATCTATCCCTTTGTCCTCTCTCTTTATCTCTCCCCCCCTCTCTCTCCATATCCCTCTCCTCCATCTCCATCTCTAACTTCCTCTTTATCTCTATCTCCTTACCCACCCTCTCTCTTTCTCTCTCTCTCCCTATTTCAAACATATCATTAGCCTATTGGTAATGAAGCCTTATTATCTTCCTGATTCAAGGGTTTTGGTTTAGTTGTGTTCAGATCCCTGTAAGCAAATGCATATTTGATTTGAAGTTATCACTTCTTCATTGAGACCTTTGTTGCACAAACAAAATCATTTTTTTAAATAGCCTACCAATTGACCTTATGTATACTACACAAATGTACATGTAAACAATAAACCAAAAAAATTCCTAATTGACCATCCACACTTCTTCGGTGTACCCATTGCACACCAAGGTGTGATTGCTAGTATATTACCTACACAATATAGATTAACTTATTTACCTACAAAATATTTGCAATAATATAAGATATAAATAGAAATTATATATATATATATATATATATATATATTCTACCTTAATATAAGTTATATATATAAATTAATATTATCTACATTAAAATAGGTTATATATTATATATAATATCTTAAAAAATAATATAGGTTATCTTATATACCCATATATTATAGGTTATAGTTTTTTTGAGAATATATATATATATATATATATATATGACCCAAAAAACTTATTAATGAAAAAAAGATGGAGAACATATAATAATCAAATTATACTGTAAAATATTAAAAACATATCTATGACAAAGACATTAAGAAATAATAATACATTTTTTATTTATTTTATTATTTTAATAGTGTGAATCCAAATCTCTATAAAATAGTTAATTGATTTTTTAAGATTTTTTTAATAAAAAATAACAATTACATACATAAAGTGGGAGGCAGGGAGGGTGTCCCTCTGAGGTGATAGAGGGAGGTGGCATTGGATTCCATGGTGGTTGAGTATCGATGTTTGGTGGGATGTGGTGGCGGTGTGTATGGAAAGGTGCACTGGGGTCTTGTGGATGGTTCTCGACATGATGCCGAGGACATTTACAACATCTATTTTCATGATTTTTATGAGTGAAAATAATGAGGAAGGATTTTCTCTTCCTTGCAAGGATGTCCCACATGTTGGTATGGGTACCATTTGTGGACGATGACGATAGTATGGTGGGTAGAGTTTTCTTATTTATTAAAGGTCATTGACTTTTTTGGCATGTGGTTTTAGTAGCTAGTGGTTGTGGGTGTTTGATCTCTCCAAAGCTGAGTGTAATTTATGTACAAAAGTTAATGGTGAAGAGCTTGAAATTTGTGATTGAGGTCTTAATGTCGGGCATAGCTCATTTTGGAGTAGACACGTTGATTTCTTTGAAGTCTTTAGCGAGACAAGCGGCGTTCAAGGAAATTACAAACCAAAGATTAAAAAGAATTATGTTAAACAATGATCCGTTGGTGGTTGCAGCTACAAAGATGGTTCTGGGCACTGGTCACTTGGAAAATGGGGAGTATGGATGCAATAACCTGCATGTCTCTTCGTGTTTCTTGGCTTCCATTATGGATTTGAGGACTTTGAAGGCTGAAGCAAAGAAATTACTGGTGAAAATGTTCTAGGATGACCTGGTCGAAGGTGTGGATGAAGCTCTGCGTGTGGTGATTGAAGGCAAAGGATGTCCGAGGCCTCATGAAATGGAACAAATTTAAGAAGAGGACATGGTAAAAATTTTCCCCTTCCTTCTAGACTTGCACGGTCCAGGTTTGATGAGTCACCGAATGTTGGGAGGGGCAGCGGTGGAATTTCTAAAGAAATTCTTTGGTCTATTGGCGGTAGGGGAAGTAGATTGGAAAATTGAGTTTGAGGAATTTGCAAAATTAAACAAGTTTCTATAATGTGGGTGATGGCGGTTTTTTACTTTAGGGGTAGGGTTTTGTCTTTCTCGTTTGTTGGTAGTCCATGGTTGCGACATAGTTTCTAATATGGTTTTTGTTAATGTTTATGTTTTGGTAGTTTTTCAGTGCTTATGGAACGATTTTTGCTTGTCTGTTGGCGTTAACAGTTATTAGGGAAGGCGACAGATTTTTGGCTATGGCGGATCTTTTCCTGCTTGGCAGACGCATGTACTCAAATTTTTTAATTAATGTAATTATACTGACCTTATGTATCAAAAAAAAAACAATTACATACATAAAAAAATCTTTCTAAAAAAATATCAAAATAAGTAAAGATTTAATGAAATGAAAACATGGATAACAAAGATATTAGTTTAATGGAAAGAATAATATAATTTTTATTCTATTTTATTATTTTAATAGTGTGAATCCAAATCTCTATAAAATAGTTAATTGATTTTTTAAGATTTTCTTTAATAAAAAAATAACAAATTACATACATAAAAAATCATTCTTTAAAAAAATATTTACCTTGCTTTCCCTACAAATCTTCAATAACACACAACTTTTTAACCAATCATATGCACAAGAAATAATTTTTATAATTTGTAAAGTTAAATATTTTACAAGTTGACTTTGCAAAATTAAATTTTATTTGATTTTTTTTTTAAATATTGTTTTTGATTGGTTGACTAAATTATTAATAACTATTAGCTAAAAAAATCTGAACTCATTACAATAGTACTATGCCTCACGACAAGTACTAATAATGATTTTAAACAATTAATTAAAATCTATATAAGAAAGGTTTCAAGTGTCATGTGTTATTCTCATCAAAAGAAAACAACTACAACCCCTTTTTTATATTTATAGCCACCATTCAACATATTAACGTATGAAGTGATTAATTCTTTACACACTAGGATTGATTTTTTTTTAAATAGGTTTGTAAGTAAATTGATAAGATTGGAATTAAATAAATTTAGGTTATGAAATAATATTTTTTTTGTTAAGAAATAATTAAGAAGTTTGAGATTAAATTTTAGATTTTAACCCAAACTCTAGTTGTTTCCTTAATCTCTCCTTATCATTTTCACTCTCTCAACTCATTGTCAACTATAAGGAGGTGAAAATTTTGAGTTTCCATGTTTGGAATCACCCATATCCTAAGCCCACCACTATAGGTAACAGTAACATGTGCCCTTTGCTTGCCTTCTTTTCCTTCTTGTACCAATTTTTGAACTACTTTTCTTTTGTTCAACAATTTTAGAATATTGAAAATTCAACTATTTTTTATATTCCATATTTACACAATAACAATGTATGCCTTCTTCTAGGTGTGATGGTTTCTTATATGTGGAACATTTACATTTGTAAATGTTACAAGTGTCTAATAATTGCAATAGTGTTTTTTCATGAGCCTATTTGCAAGAAAAATCATGAAATTATTTATTGCTTATTCTTGGTATGAGGGCTTTTCTTTTTTAGTGGGATTAAGGAAATTAATTATAATACATTATTTTGGGCATGATAGTTTTTATTATATGCATTCACCTTGACACATTTCACTTTTTATTTTTAAAACTTATAAGTGGTACAAAAGATTGTTGTACATGGTAAAGTTTGGTTGAGGCCCTACAAGAGAAATGTGGTTCTTTTTTGGTAAATTCTAGCAATTTTGTTTTGCATGCAATTCTATTATAACTACTCATTTCTCATTTTTGAAAAATTATACTTTTGGTAAATGATAACTATTTTTCATATTGTCATTTTCAAAGAAATATACAAATCTCATTTTTTCTTTAATGGTTACCATTACAAAATTGATTTTGTGTTGTATTTCATCAACCTTCACAATATTCCCAATTATTTCACAATCACCAACACTATGTTTTGGCCTATATTCAAGTAGTTGAGAGATGGTTAAAGCCTTCAATATACCATAATATATTTTTTTGTTTGGTGTGAAGCTATGGACCAAGGGTAAATATTTGCTCAATTACCTATAATGTGAAGTTGATAGGTAAAATTTAAACTATTTCTAAGTTTTTGTGTTGTTAAGCCAAGCATTGTAAGAGTTTGTAAATGCTTACTCTTTTTTTTTGTTGAATAGGCATTAATCTATATTAAATCAAAGATTAAAATACATATTCACAAAAAAAAGTGGGTGGTAAGAAAGCACACCCCGAGAGTCACATGGATAAACCCAGAAAAGAAAAAAATAACTAGTCACATGGGCGTAGCCCAGAAGTCCATGATAACAAACAAGAAAAAGGCCATTAAGTGGCCAAAACAGTGCCAATAGAGCTAGGAGGGTCTATGTCATCCATTTTCTTCCCCCATACATCAGCGGGGTTTGGAGTGATGTCAAGAGGAGGACCCCAACCATCATCAACTTCTTTTTCTTTATCTTTATTTTCCTTGCGTCGAGGCAATATTGCAAATGCAAGCCACAAACCAGAGCCAAAAGCAGGACGGTCATCAAAGGGCCACCTAGAACCGCCACCACCGCTCCTCACAACTCACTAGAGGGCCACCCCTGGCCAACCCACATAGGAGGAGAGTGGGTCCACTGAGGAGGGCGAGAACCACACTGAAGAGGAGGCTAAGAGCAGGGGTGTATAGAGCCACTCCGCTGCCGGCCTCGAGAAGGTGACTAGTCACGGGAGGAGGTGGGCAAAGTGTGCACCCGAGCAACAGTACACAGGGCATTGCCCTAGTGATCCAAAAGTACCTACAGGTGAGCCACCTCAAGTGCAACTTTATTCGCCTACACTTGAATCTGTAAGAGCACATTACAACAAATAATAGCTTTAGAATACAAAGAAATATTTTTATCCATTTGAGCAAATATGTAAGCATTTCTATTTTTCCAGATAGTGAATAATATTTCCACCCTGAAAGTGTGCCAAAGCTAGGTATACTTAGGAGGAAGTTTGGGCGAGTCTCCTAGTAGAATCATATGATAGGAAAAAGGATCGGGTCTAAAGGGTTGAATTAAGTCATGAATCCAAGTCCAAAACTGTTGGGCTTTGGTGCAAAACCAAAAGAGATGCTTAAAAGACTCGGCTTGCCCACAAAAAGGGAAACGAGGGTCCTGGACCCCCAGGTGAACAAGTCGAGAACCCACATGCAAGCCTTGGAAAAGAATACACCAAGCAAGGTGGGCAAGTTTTAGCTCAACACTTGCAGACCAAGTGGCAGAGAATATTTTTCGCTAGACATGAGTGGGAGATTGAAGAAGCCACCTTTGGTTCAGACTTTCGAGAATAGGAAAGTGCGGTGAAAGCCATCTATAACCAAGCCTAGGCTTGTAGTTTCTAAAAGGGGTATCTAGGTACCACTTCCAGTCCTTCCACCAGGGCTTGGACCCATGAATTCCCACCTTATGAAATATTTATGCAGGAATAGCATTCACCAGACCATCATAAGTAACACGGTCTTGGTTTTGAAGTTTGTAAAGGGCACGAAAATATTCCCATGGCATGATGCGCATTGTGGGTTTGTGAAACACCTGTTGTAAGGTTTGAATGCCTTCAGCCAAGGTAATTTAGCCAGAGGTTGGCCATTGCTAGCAAACAGAGGTGACCACCAAACATTTTGTTGATTGAGCGAAAGCCCATCATGGAAGCCAGAGCCAGCCCAACAGAGCTAGGGCTTAACTGCCTCCTAGGCTCTCCAAATGCTTTCTGCCACAAAAGTCCCCACAATTTGAACTGGTTCCTTCATGACCAGAAGGGTTTGAAAACCAATCCCCTTCCAGGCGGGTTTGTGAATAGGAAATCCTGACTGAATATAATGATTGAGGAGAATTTTCTAGGCCTCATCTCTAGTAAGGGCGCAAATCATCCATTTTACACGCAAGGCAGTCCCTTATCGTTGAGTGGAGAGCAGCCCAAGACCTCCAAAATCTTTGGGAAGGCAGCAAAACTCCCAAGCAACATGGTGAAACCCTGTATGGGACTCAACAAAAGCCCAAAGAAAGTCTTGAAGCAACTTTTTGAGCTTGCTATAAGTCACTTTTGAAGGGGCCCGACAAGAAGAATAATAAACATGGGTAGCTACAAGAATTTTGGAGCACACCTGGAATAAACCTGCAAGAATTTTGGAGCTTACTGTTCATTTGATTTTGAGATCTACTAAAATATTATATGCTTTTTTTCCCAAAATATATGTGTTAAAATGTTCTACTTGTTGAGTGGTGGTGAGAAATATGATAAAAATATTAATTTAAATTTTATCCATATATAAAAATGTATTCTTATGAAATCATATGAATGGACTCCATTTTATGTTTCATATGGATAACTATTAAAATTTATAAAATGTCAATATGTTAATATCATAAAATGTATATATAAGATTCAATACCTATAAATATTGCAATTGTCTCTCATTTACATGTGTCTAAATTTTGTACATGTGTGTGTGTTCTTCTACCAATATTGTATACTGTGACCACAATTTTCTAAGTTTAGACATATCTATGCATAGGCAATGTGGGTTTGGATTGATAGTTCACATTTTTTATTTTGAACAATAATAATTATGCAACATCTAGTTGTGTTTGCTAACACAAAACTAACATTGGGAATTTTCACTCTGCATTTAACATTGGGAATTTTCACTCTGCATTTATTACTATCCCAAAAATAAAAAATGTGTATGTCGGAGTGTGAATTAGATGATTTATTTGAATTGTGAGACATATTAAACTTGCTTAACATCTAGGTTAAGTTTTTTTGTAACTTTATTAGGGCTATGAGTTGCATGACAATACAATTGTATGTGGTTATTTTAGATTTTTACTTTCCATGTAAATTCTATGGTATATATGAGAAAATTAAATTGTGTTTTGATATTCATATTCCTTTCAAAAGTATAAATAACTTGTATTTATTTGCAAAATAAGTTGTGCTCTAATATTGCATTTTCTTTTTGTGACTTTACTAGAGATAACCATGTGCAAATATGAAAACATGTAAATTAAAAATGAACATATATTTCGTATAAAATAATTTTAGTTATGATGTTACATTTTATTTTCATGTCAAAACTTTTACAGTTAGTTTTTAATTTTAAAATAATTATTTTTTACACTAAGAGAAGGTATATCATTTTGATTGTTTATCTACCTAGATATACATAACTATTATGACTTCTTAACTTTCCTATACAAGATATGTGTAATTGATGTACTACGACAATCAAATATTTGTGTGACTTTTTTATACAAAACAATAATGACTTCTTAACTTTCTTATGCAATAAATGTATTACAAAGAAATCAAATATATCGTTTTGAGCTTTCCATTTAAAATTGAGGTGACATCTTAACTTTCTTACATACTTCATATTAACAACTACAATCCCTTTACATATGTTTATAGCCATCATTCCATGTCACCCCTCAACACATTAACATGTGAAGTGACTCATTCTTTACACACTAGGATCAAAATTAAATAAAGGTTTGCAAGTAAATTAATAAGATTGAAATTAAATAAATTTAGGTCTATAGAAATAATTAATAAGTTTGGGAGTAAATTTAGGATTTAACCCAAACTCTAGTTATTCCCTTGCTCTCTCCTTGTAATTTTCATTCTCTCAACTCGTTGTCAACTATAAGGAGGTGAAGGTTTTGATTTTCCATGGTTACAATCACCCACATCCTAAGCTCACCACTATAGCTAACAATGCCCTTTTCTTGCCTTCTTTCCTTCTCATACTAGTTTTTGAACTATATTTCTTTTGTTCTAACAATTTTAGAATATTATAGATTCAACTATTTGTGATATTCCATATTTATATGATAACAATGTATGTCTGAGCTTCTAGGTGTGATGGTTTCTTATGCATGGAATGTTTACATTTGTATAATTATATGTCTATTATTTGCAAGAGTCTTTTTCATGAGCCTATTTATATAAATAAATCATGAAATAAGTCATTCCTTGTTCTTGGCATGAGGGATATTTTAATGGGAATAAGGAAACTAACTATAATGCCATCTTTCAGGCATGATAAAATTTTATTATGTGCGTTCATATAGATATATTTTATGTTTTCTTTTTATTTTTTTAAACTTGTAAGCAACACAAAATATTATTTTACATGGTAAAGCCTAGTTTGGGCCCTACAATAGAAATATAGTTATTTCATGGTAGTTTCTAACAATTTTGTTCTGTATACAACCCTATTATAACTACTCATTTCTCCTTTTTGAAAACATATACTTTTGGTAAATGATAAGTATTTTTCATATTGCATCTAACTAAGACTATCAAGATATATAAAAAGTTTTTTAATTTGGGAAGACGAATGTGGCAAAGAAGTTTTATTCATGGGAGAATGATGTAGAGACAAACCTACCCCTCAAGGCACCTAGATTTCCTACTCAGAATCAACGAAAGGGCAAATCAAGGTAGTTAGTGGTGGAGAAGAAGAGCAACCGGAATCAAAGATCCTAGGAAATTCAAAAGGCTTGAGTAGAACTAGATGGCTTATGGAGGAGGGGGAAGATCTTTGGTTTGATGAAGCTGAATTAGTGGAAACAAGAAGAGTGGTGAAGATTTAAGAAGCAATTAGAGGATCGAGGGTAGTGATAGTTTGGATCCAAGTTGAATGTGAAGAATCAATGGCAGCTCCCGTATAAGGGATTGTCATCTAGAAGGTATGAACAGTTGAGGCAAAAAGAGGATTTATCCCCCAACAATCCTAATCATTGACATAATGGAAGTGGAAATGGACTACAATATGAAGATTTGAGGGAAGCAACGCCTTCCTTTGCAATTGGTGTGAATACCATCTGGCTAGACCAGCAAGTCAATCCTAGGGTGGAATGAGCTCCCTTTTAGTAAGGGTGGCATGAGTAGAAACCAAGAAGGGAGAAGAAATGGAAAAATGGCCCAAGTGCCCCTACCCAAGAAGATGGTGGCTTGAACCAAAATAGATCTAGCAAAGTGATAATGGTTCCCTCAAGATTATTGTTGTCATATAAGCGTTTTTGTAAGAGCATGCCTTATTCGCTAAATGGTATTCAAATGGCTATCCAAGGAATTGGATGCAAATTTGGTGGTGGGAAAATTGGGGTGAAGAGGTATGTGTTCATTTCTTGGCCAATGAACATCTTTTGGTAATTTAACCTATAGTAGATTTGAGAATCAAATGTGGAATAAGTCTATGGAAGAGTTTTCACTTAGTTGGGATGGACTATTATGAATCCGATAAAGAACCTATGTACCAATTTTCTGGGGGATTAATAAATGAATAGAGGTAAATTGAAGTCATAATTAGGACACTGAAATGATAAAATTATTTGATGAATGGGAAACCACTATAATCTGGAAGGGAACAAAGTAGGATGTTGCAAGTTATGTAGCAAGTTGTTGTCCAGTATGCCAGAGGGTGAAGATAGGATGTCAACACCGGCAGGACTTGCATACTCATGAAATTCTAGAGAGGAAGTGGCAGCTCATTGGAATAGTTTTGATCTTTCTACATCGACAAAACTAGCATAATATTATAGTGGAGAGACTCACTAAGGTAACCTACATATTGATTGAGAAATTTGATTTATAGGATATCAATCCTATATCACGTATACATATATACATTTGGTATATATATTGGTCGATTGATAAATAGGTAGTTATATGTGTTTATATACATATATTAAAATAATATTATGTATATATATAATATTAATATATGTATATAATAATGTATATACATATATAATACTATACTTATATGCATTTGTGTATATATATGATTTTTATTTTGATATATGTTTATATATTTATTAGCAATTAATGCATTTAATAATCTTGAGAATACACACACACACACACACACACACACACACATATATATATATGTATGTATGTATGTATATTTATTAATGATATGTTTTAAATATATGTATATATATATATATATATATATATTATATTTATTGATAAGTGTTTGTAATATATTAAGTGCATAGTATAGAGATTATAGATTAAGTTAATGTTGGGCATGACATGCTAGAATAAAGGCAACAATGAAACTATGGAATGCTGCACTATATAAAGTGTTGAAGTTTATGTGAATTAAGCACTATTAATAAGGATTATGCATATATAGCGCTACCTTATGTAAATGCATTGTTGAGTATTAAATTTGCATGCATGAAACAAGAAAAAACCAAGTCAATACCCACGCAGGAAAGTAGGCATAAAGTTGATACATTGGCAAAGGAAATGAATACAATTTAAATATTGGAAGAAGTCTTTGACAATGTTATTTATAAGGGTGCTAAAACATAAAATGTGGCACTAAAACCTGGAGCTTTTGGAAGCAAAAATAAAGTCTTCAACTTGTAGATATGCATAAACCTAGTCATTGATAAGTTGGCAGCAATACAAGAGGGTATTTGACTTGCAAACCAAGTAAGAAACCTATTGAAATGCTTTGTTGTTCATTAACTTAGTAAAAGAGTCTTGTTGTTTCTTGAAACAAGTTGACTCAACCATTTGAAATGCGAGGACTATCATGTCTTGCAAATTTGTGAGTTAGATGAGTTGTTGCATGGGAATTGAAAGGTGGAAAAAGTATTATCTTGTTTGTAGCCTTTGGTTGCTCAAATTTTAGTATATATAGAGGTGCTCTCTCTTCCATTTATTACACTTTTCGTTTTGATTACTCTGTTGTTATTCTGCTGCATTTTTTTGTGTAAAGTGAGTTGAGAGCTTGAGATTTAGTGAGTTGCTTTGTTATTTTGCATTAGTATTTGTTGAGAGATCTGGTAAGAGGCTAGAAGTGGTAATTGGTTTGAACTTAGAGGAAGAAGCAAGTGAGCTTGTGGCATTGAGCAAGGAAGGAAGAATTATCAATTGGAGCTTTTGTATAGGCACGCTGATTTCTATTCCCTCGATATTTATGTTTGAAAGGATATTTATTATTGATTATCTTGATTGAAAAGGATGGATTTAAATACGTGTTATAATACTTGGGCAAGCTTGCATGTTTTTGATTGAATCTTGCTTTGTCCCCTTTATTTGAGTTATTATTATATATATATATATATATATATATATATATATATATATATATATATATATATATCCTTTATGAAATTTATACGATTGTGTTTCTATTTAAATTACGTGTAGTTTGTCTATACTATACTTATGTAGCATGAAAAGTGAAACATGGAATATGTTGATGTCTTGAGATAACTTGGATTTGTTAACTTATAATGCTAGGTAAACCCTTGTGGGTAATGATGTTAGTAATACAACGAGAATGATAGTATGATAGATATATCATCATTGATGGGTTGAGATGTTATCCAAACCTTATTGTTAATCTATACTTGATTACTTAAATCTCCTTGAAAGTAGGAAGTGAGTCTTGTTCCTAGGGTTAGGGTATGAACTTGATGGTTATATCAATATTCTACAGTAGTGTAGAGGAAATGTCTTTTCTGGTTATGCTATTTTCTTATTTTGATTTACAGTCTATTCCTATTCATGGAATTCTAGAAGAGGACTCACGTACCGACAACCTAAAGTCATAATTAGAAGAGGACTTGAAGGTGCAGAAGCACAAACTCTTCTCATGATAATGTCCTCCAGATTATATACAAATGTATAGTGAACATAATAAACATGTGAATATTTGTGACCTATATTGAAAGAGAGGTTTTATGATTTGTTTATGATCACTTGATTGTTACATCACTTTTAATTGAAACCCTGGGTAGAGAATAACCTATTTGATTGGGTTGTTTACTTGATTATTGATTGAAGCAAATAGATTGGGATTAACTATATGATCTGATTGATAATTTGATTGAAGAAATTTATTGTTGAAGATTATACTTTTGATTGAGGTCATTTGTTGATGGGATTATACTTTTGGTGGGAGTCGTTTATTGTTGAGATATAATTTTTGAATGGAGACATTTATTGTTGAGGTTGTACTTTTGAAATGGATTCATTTGATATTGTGACATTATGAATACTCAAATGGTTAATTATGTTATTCTTGGGGTTAGGATAATCCATGGGAAAGGGGATAACCTATGAATAGAATATGAATGGTCAAAATAAAATTGAGCTACGAAGGTGGTGAAATATATGACCCTCACTCAAAGTACTAGGTGATAATCTTTGGCCAAAGTAGTGTAAGTAGCCACTGTTTACACTGTCACTTCACTGTGATCCAATTTATATACTAGGCTAGGTATATCATACATGTAGTTGTAGCCACATTATGGTAGCTCTAGATATGTAGGATACATCAACATTCTCAAAAAAGGCTAAGGAAGGATGAGGTTACCAAACCAGTCTCTTTGTCGAAGGGATGACCATCTCACCAAGTTTAGTAGATGTGCAGGGGACCATAGTAAGTCCATGGTTGATAGAAAATCCCTTGAGTGATGCTTCTCCTCGTGAAGTTGGCGACCAAGATTTGAAGATGTATTTGCTAGTATTAGGGACAAATAGGATATATGCACTAAGGAATGGGGGAATCTAGAATGTATGCACCAATGTTGGGAGATCTAGACCAATTTGTATTGCTATTTTCAAGTAAGCTCGTTGAAGCTATGTATGTAATAATGTATCCATCTATATGGAAATTGTAAAAGTGAAATGTTATATGGAATATATGTAAAGTGAAATCATTACTTGTATTGATGAAATGATTCTTTGATTATGCAATGGAAAAGTTTGGAAAGGTTATGTTTCAAATGGTGCATTTATTATTCAAAAGAAAAGAATTTTTTTATTGCACTCATAATGTTAGATGCATAAACTATTCACTTTTGGGCGAAACATAATAAAATTCTTGAGTAGAAAAATGGGCATGTTACAATTTTAGACTAATTTGTAGAGTCTCACATTTCAAATTTAGAGGACATACTTGAGGGGTTATCTCTCGTCTTTTATGACAGTCATTGCACCACTATTCTCAAGCCATCATTGTATTTGGGGATTATTTAACATTTGTTTCCTCTTGTTCTTTGTTTTTCACCTTCTTCTTTGATTGGGCATGTGCCTAATTTGATTGTGGCATCTTCATCTTCCATGGACAAGGAGACACATGAGAAGATTTCAAATACATCTTCATGCTTCTTCCTATCAATTCCTATATAGAATAGGAAGAATTATTTCACATGTACTTGGTTTTTCTTCTTTCGAAAGGGATACAAGTTGTTTGGTGATATTAGATCATGTTTTATCAGATCACACACTTACCATTTATATAGGAGATTATACATTGTGGGGGGGGGTACATAGTATCTCTCTTTCCCTCCTATGGGGGAGCTATTGATTGTATCTTTGTGATGGATGTAGTCCTTAGGGGTAGTGATGAGTCCTCCATTCGTCACTTATTTTATCACTTGTATATGATTATTTTAATGCATTCTCTTTTTTGGAGAGGAATTTTCTCCCACACGATTTTTCTCCTTTTCTCCATTTGTGAGAGATCATTTGTAAATGGGTACCTAACATGGCCTTGTAGCTAGGACCCATCCTTGCATCATTTACAATATTACTTTGTTCCTCCTTCAGTTGCACTTAAGGGGGGGTGTTGATGTGAATATGGTATTTTACCTAGATATAGTTCATTAGTAGGGCCTATTCACATGTTAATTTTACTTAGATCCTAGGAATATTTCTAGAAGTCTTAGTTGTCATTTATATCTTGTATTATCTTATAGAATTTAATTCTTGGGTCCTAGGCCATTTAATATTAGTTGAGTTATTTGTCTCATGTTACAGGATTAAGACACATGCCACACTCTTGTTTAGTCCTATCTCTCACCTTGTCTATTTAAGCAAGGCTCTTGTACATTTGTAACATATCATATCAAACAAGCTATTATCTTGACATGTACTCTCTTGTGGATGGTTATCTTTTGTTTTACAATTGATTCTAGGGTGTGAGCTAATTTTCAACTACTATAATTATTTAGTTATAGAGTTATGAATGTAAAAATACAATCATTCAAGTTTTCTCTCCAGCTAATTCATAAATAAATTCATAATAAATATTAATTTTTGGTGGAGGTATAATATGGACACTATTTGATGTAAATTTATAGTAGCTTAACCATATATACAACCAAATTATTTGCATACAACTATCACATAAATAAATGGTTTTTTTAATGATTTTACACTTACATATTTATTACGAATCTACTATTATAAATTAGGAATAATTTATGTATCTTGTAAGAATCACACAAGGACTCAAGCTCCCAATATCACCTACATAACCAAATATAGCCTTCCACAAGATAGTGACAAGATAATGTATTGCTTGATTATGGGTGTAATAAAGAGTGTTCCTTTCAACATAAAAATCAAATTTGTAGCATAAAATTGTAGAGGATTAAGAGCAAGCATGTGAGATAATGAAAGACAAGAAGAAAAGTCTTTTGATACATAATGGATTCTTTTAAATAATGTGTTAACATTTCTTATGAAAAAGTGAAAGAAAACACAAAGAACCAAGCTATTGGAAAAAAAATAGAAGCAATCATGTGGTTTCCAAATGATTGTATGACTTATTCTTTGATGATACTGTAAGTATGTAAATCTAATTGATCAAATAACACAAAAATGAAGCAATTAAAAAATAATTGATCAACTAAAAGTAACACTTCAATGAATTCGATTAACAACACTAAATGATTCAAATTAAAAGTATGAAACATGATTCAAAGCATTCAAACTAAAACTAGTGTGCAAACCTCCCTATTCTATTGCGGATTTGAAGCAAATTTGGTGGGATGTGATGTAGATCGCTCAAACTTTCCTAATCCATTATTATTACAAATCAAATTGACGAGAGCTAGAGTAACTGATCCACAAAAGCTCTCAAATTGATCAAAATTAAGTAATCAATTCAAGAGAGCAAGTTTGAATAAGATTTGTGAGTGATTATTATGTAAAATGGTTTGCTATTTATTGAATTTGGATATCACGATCAATGGTCAAGATGAAAAATGGTGATCAAGGGATGAAATCAAATGAGGGATGAAGGCATGGATCAATAATTAATCAAATGGTTGATAATTCATGATACAAGGATCAAGGATTAGATCACGAGCTCATAATCCTCGAGAGACTCAACAAATTCCCTAAATTTTAGGAATTATGTTGGAGATATTTCCATGTGGAGGGAGATATTTGAATTCAAATTGGAGGAATATTCCATGAGAATATTCTTTCAATAATTAGAGGAATTAGAAAAAAATAGTCAATTAAATAATTAAGAAATTACTTAATTGTGCAAGTGGATAGAATTTAGAGATTTAATTAAACAATTAGAAATAATTTAATCAAAGTAGGATTTATGACATTTAGTTAAATAATTTGCATTATTTAAACAAATGAGAAGACTTAAGAGATTTAATTAAATAATTTACATTATTTAATCAAAAGAGATGAAAATTAGCATGAAAGGATGAATTAATCAAATAATATTAATTAGTCAATTAAGAGAGGGAAATGGCGAATTTAATTAACCAATTGACATTATTTAATTAAATAGATGAAAATGAGTGAATCATGATAGAAATGGTGTTAGTAAGCGAAATCAAGTGTGCGATATACTCAAGCCATTTTTAGGTGTCTATAGTGTTTCATCATTATATACTCTTGTTTCTCTCATGTGAGGAGAGAGAAATGAATGAGTTGTTATTAGAGTTGGTGAGAAGCAACTAATCCATTATGCATTGTAGCAAAGTTCATGTCATAGCTTTTGGGTGATGAATTGTTTATTATTTATTTTCTTCAACCTATTGAATAATTATATACTTTTTCCAAAATTCAACATACATTTTTTTTCTTGGTTGTAAAGGTCCAACACTCCTCTATTTACAAATCATTTGTAGCTTAAAGGATCATTTTGTCTACATTTTGGTTGAGCCTAAGTGTGCCCGTGAAAAAAATACACTATCCTTTTCCAAGGGCCAAAAGAGAGACATAGTGAGAAAGTAGTGCTCACAAAAGCCTTCGTTTTGAGCCCTCTTTCTCTTTGCACCTATGGATGAGATATTGTTGGATGCTTAAATCTTAGAATGACTTAAGCTTTCCTCTATCTCTATAGACAAATTGATCTCTTGCAATTAAAAATGTGTGACCAAGGATTTCACAAGGAGTTAGGTTTTATGTGAAGTAAGAAGTGTAGCGAGTGGATATATACATACATACATATATACATACATATATATGTATATATATACATGTACATACATACATACATACATACATACATACATACATACATACATACATACATACATACATACATACATACATACATACATATAGGGAATAACATGGGGAGAGTCATTCATGTCGTCATCTAGCCTATCGGTTGCTCAAAGGTTGATTCCTTAGCTACCCCCAAACTTACACTTGTAAAATCAAAGGTCACTTTTCTCTTGCGATGTATTGTCGCTTGTATTGGTAAGTTTACTTTTTTGATGATGTTTTTTGAATTGTATTTTTATTATGAGATTCTTTAGGTCTCGATTCATGTGCTTCTAAATGGTTCAACCCAAGTGAATGAGAGAAGAAATCCAAATTACAATGAAAACCCAAATCTCTTAGCCATTGGGAGCATGCAATATAGGGCAATAAATACTAAGCAAAAAACCATACAAATCATGGTTATATCTACTAGACGCATAAAAAGAAAAACTGATACATTATATTGAGATCCTAAAGAAGACATTTAAGGTCTAAAATTTATGCATGCAAATATGAAATATATCAAACTAGCAATGAAATTATTTATCAAAATGATGTAAATCTCAAGTTGTGAGAACATAGGTATGAAGGGACTAATTTTCTATGGAAAATCCCAAAGAAGATATAAAAAAAAAAGGATGATAGGACCAATGATAGCTTGTCCAACCCTAGAAGCACTAGAATTGGAAATGAGATTCATTATGAAATTAGCACGATTAGATTATTTGGCTAATAGCTTTGCTTTCAACATACATATCAATTGATAGAGATACAAAACAATCAAAGTAAAAACACCCATCTAAGTGTAAACTAAAAACATAACACAAAACAATTGAAGTAAAAACAACCTTATTACTTTTTCTACAACAATTAAATTTAATACACAACACAAAACAATCAAAGTAAAAACACCATCTAAGTGTAAATTTAAACTAAAACAAAATAGATTGAGTACAATTGAGAAGAAGAATTTCAATTCTTTAAAACACAATTATGTAGTGGGAACCCAACATTCCTTTGCCATGTACATATCATACCATACCCAAAAAAACACACTAAATATTATATTGGGGTTTACATACGCTAGCAAACAAAACATGATACATATATAATTTTTTTTTGCATATCTTTTCCTTCTTTGTTCTTATCCAGAAGAAGAATTTAGTATAGTTTCTCCTATAAATACACCACAACCAAATTAGACCTGCTTCTCAAAAATTTGATTTCCAACAAATAGTAGAAACAAAGGATTAGTTTATATTATTTAAAAACAATTATTATATCATTCGAGAGCTAAGTGAAAAGATTTTTCTAGATTTTGTTTACGCTGTTTTTATGGAAGATTGTATATATATTTTTAATAAAATAAATATTGATTGAATTTGTTTCGTATGTCAATGTATATATTTGCATAGAGTTTTAGTTGTATGCGTCTTTTCAATATCATAATTTATAGAACAATAGTTAATGTCATTCAATACATTAATACAATTGAAATTTTATCAAAAAAAATTAATGCATTATAAATTCAATAAAAAAAATTATACTTAGATTTTAGAGAGGTTGACAAATTGAAATGGATAAAATAATTGCAAATTGTTTCATTGTAGGTAGAAATAACTTTCAAATTAATTTATTTGCCACCTCATTATATTATGATATCTATAAGAGTAGTCATTGTCGTTCAAGACATTATAGAGTTGAAAACTTAATGAAAAAATTTAATGCATTGCAAATTTCTAAAAAAAATTGAACTACAATTTTAGTTTTGCATTGTTTTCAAAATCAACCAATATAAAAAAATATAAATCATTTTCGAAATGATTAAATATGAAAAATAATTAAAGACTCTAGAAATCTTGAACAATTTAAAAAATCTATATGATAATTACAAATCAATTAAAATTTGCATCCAACAATACATTAATGGAAACTAATCATTTTAAAATAAAATAAAATAATTAAAAAAATAAAAATCTATAACAGGTAATTAATAAATAAAAGTAGCCTATTCTCGATCCACTTTATTTTGTTCTTTGATAAGATCAAGGGGTCCCTCAAAGAATCCAGCTGGCATTGTAACGCTCACCGACGGATTATTATTTCAACCCTTGAAATATCTAATTTGTCGTTATCTATTTTACAGAATTTGACAGAGGCAAACGGATATATTTTTTTGGTATGTGCTGCGTTGATGGCGGATAAAACTTATTTAATAACACAGATGACAGATCCTGATCTTCCCGCTTGAATAACATGCGGCCACGTCTTCTGTGAGCTGTCAATACTTGACTTAACTTTCCATCGACGACAACTATATTCCATCCGGAAATATCATATCGATGCGCTGTTATCTACAGCGTGACTATCAATCATGGAAACCCTTCTTGGAGTCTATCATCAAGAATAATTATACACTTGGTTTCCGTTATAATCAGTCAAGGTGTGAAGGATCTACAGAAACATGGGAAAATTCGGGTATTTAGCAATGAAAACAGATGATGTGAGTACAGATGAGATCAAGTCCGATTTCAAGGAAATTGGGCTGGCTGTGAAAAGGCTTGGAAGGCACACTGTGGGCTTACTTGGTTCAGGCCTTCTTACAAGCTTACTACAATGGCTGGCAACTATAGCTGCCATGTAAGTATAGGCATCTCCTTTTTGATAACTCTTATGTTTTCGTGATTTTGTACAATGTGAGTGCCAATTGTGTAATTTACAATGTCAGATCACCCATTTTTGTGTAGGAAATGACACCCAAGTTTTGTTAATTTTTTATAAAGTTATTTTTGCATTTGTACATAGTAAAATGCATAACGCAGGAGGTATCAAAAGAATTTGGGTTTAATTGTGGTTTTTTGAACCTTGGAGAATGTTTGCAATATGTTTGTAGATTTTGATGTTTTTGTTTCTTTAAATGTTTCAGTTGTAACACTCACTCCATGGTCAATTGAACAGGGGAAATGTACCCTAAATCTTAGAACGCCCTTGAGCTCAGAAGCTAGATGGGAAATACGGGATGGATTTCAATTCCACCTAAAATACACCTGGAACTTGCACCTAGCCTTTTTTAGGTTTGCCATTTGACACAGCTATTTTAACACGGTGAAAGTGCCTAGCACAGCCAGAACCGGGGTCATCATCAAATGTTTGTAGATTATGAGTTGCTCCACTCATATGGGCAAAGCTAGTTGTTGATTGAAACTGACATCAGCTATTTCCAAGGAGGAGAGCTATTTCATGATGGAAGGATAATATGTAATTCCATTCTCTTAAGAATTCTTAGTCTGATCCCCACTAGGTGCTTGTTTTTACTACAAGTACAAATTAGCAATTGTAATGAAATACTATAACCAACAAGCATGAAATAATCTTTTCTTATGCCGAGATCATAAAAAGCACAAGCTATAGGATTGAGACGTTAAAAAGAATTGGAGAGGGCTTCTGTCAAAGATGCAAGTCAGAACCATGAGCTGTAGTCAAACAGCACAACCCAACCCAGAGAGGGTTTGCTGGCAGAGGATGCAACCTAGAGCCAAATGGTTGCTGTCCGGAGTCAAGATATATACCAATTTAAATATAGATCTGTAACAGGCAAAATGAATGGTAAGGTGTGTCTGGGTGATACGATAGAGTACAATGAGAAATAGATTTGTTTCTTAGAATTTAATTTATATATCTACATATTGGAAGTGGTGGATAGTATTTCACAGTTCTCTGCAGAATGCCTTTCAAATTGTGTCCTCAAGTTTTTTTTCCTGAAATTTGTTATGAATGTCAACTTATCGTTCTGCCATTTGGAACTATCATATTTTTTATGGCAGGTTTATAATGGTAATAATTTGCATCATGGATTGATCCTAAACGCAGGGCAGCTGTACCACACTCTGGCATGCAACATATGGATTTAAGATGAGATGCCTTAAACCTCCTCTATGTGTGCTCAACCACTTTCAATGGCAGCATATAACATATGCATTAAAGGACAAAATAGAAACATCTCAGTTGTGGAAAATAGTTTGCATCATGCACAAAACATATGCAACACGAATATAGTTGAGAGAATCCCTCAACTGGGCAGAAACTCCTGCAAGAGTAAGCCTTGCACCTCATGTCACCAATCTTCAGTCTTACATGATGCGTTTACATTTCCTCGTGGGCTTGACAAAAGGTCTACATCTTTTTCCGAGCTCCATCACAACTACATACTGACTTAAAGATGATAATGGCCTGTATCTCCTTTTACAACTGTGTGGAATGGAGAACAAAACCTCTCACATAGGATCTGCTGCCCACATCTACAGTAGTCCAGATAATTTTTGTTGCATCAGGCCCATTGGCTCAGCGTGCAATTCCTTGCTGAATCTGAGATGTCCAAAGGGAATGCTCCGTTTCATAGCTCTCTCTCACACACAAGACATGCTTTACCTTCCACCAACACCCTCTACCCATACCAAACAGTCTCAGCTCTAGGATCAGTTTGGTCATCCATGGCTTCCTTAGCCACTCTGCATTTGTGTCATGTCCCCTTTTTTAATAAATTTGTTATATGTCAAAATGCCTTGTTCCAAAATCCTTCCCCCTCTCTTAACTAGGAATTTTGTGTCTGTGCTCCTCTCTTCCTCTTTTGGTGTCATTCTAGGTTGCCCAAGTCTTTATGCATTTGGGTGAGTTAGGGGTTCTAAGTGTCTGTCAGTCTGAATGTCTGACTTCACTGTGCTGGCATACTTAATGTCCCTTCTCTACCTCCACCCTCTTCCTTGTTAGGCTACTAGGGTTACCCATCCTGTCATTCTCTTCCTTCCTTTTCATTGGGTTGTTGGATTTTTCCATCCCCGGGCTCCCCTTGTTTTTGTCATACCACTTATATGACTCTTGTTTCATTAGAGTTAGACTTCTCCTCATCCACCTACCATATAGGTATGAGTCCCTCATCATCCTTAACCCCCGCAGTTTAAAACTCCAGCTTAATCTATCAGCATGTTGTAATGTTTATTCTTGACATGTGGCTCTAGCTAGGGTTTTGTTTCGCGAACGACATTATTTAATTAGTGGATATGGTCCTATGTGTATTTCTTCCTATTGGAGTTGTGTTTAGTGCTGTAGCTGCGATTAATGCGGTAGTTAGGGTTTGTGGCCTTGGTTTCTTGCCATTATTGCAGGTGGTTGTTGTAGGTTCAAGTTTATTCTTCCATACCTCTCCAATGCCTCGTTGTGCATGTGGACGGAATTATTGGGCATGATTCAGAGAAAAATAGTGCTAGTTGGTATGGGCGCCCCCATTTGTGTACCTCTTTGGTACTCAATAGTCTTCATGTTGGTTTTAACCTCTTTGTGGTTGGAATTGGGGTTGGAAGCCTGTGAAGGAAAAAAGGAACTTTTGAACACCCACATTAATCCCTAATTAGACTATCTCGAGCACTCATGTTCAGATGAATAGATTTAAGGATGAAACCTCGTAATCCATAAAAACCAAAGGGTAAAAACTCTACTGGGTTGTGAGTGGCAGAGTACTGGTTGAAGAGGTCATTCTCACCCAAAGGTCATGATTGAGCTTTAACAGTGGTTGGCATTGGTGATATCAAGAGGACATGACACTTGTAGTTGTCGCAATAGAAGTGATTAGTCCAGAGGCATCCATGGTAGTGTTTACCCATAGGAATGAACCAAATTGAAAATGTTGACAAGAGCTTCCTTAGTCCATGAATGCTATTGAAACAATGTTTGTAATGTATTTCTTATATTTTGTAATGTAAGAACGGCCCCATAACAATCATGTGAGTTGTAAATTGATGTAAAATAGGGGTATCAATGAATGCAAATCCATATTTGCAATTTGGTTACTTAAATTTGTCGATATATGGAGTTATGATTTGTCTTATTGTTATTTTACCGACCACATATTCCAAGTTAGGGTTATCATGAGAATGAAAGAGGGAACTTTAGATTTTATGGTTAAGCATAAATTTGAGCCCTAAATTTAGTGTCCGTTCATCCATAAATTATGACAAGGGTTAATTAATTGATTGAAGTATAATATTTAATGAGGGGTTATTGCAAATATCTTGCCTAGTTAAAATGGAAGCCTTTGTCTAGTCCCTAGAAATATCCACGAGTCAAAGCAACTGCATTAAAATATTTAGGTTTTATTAAGGTTTAATAATATATATTTAAATTTGTCCAAAAACCATTTGAATTAAATTTAAGTAGGGACATTACAATGGTATTAGAGCTGGTTTTCTTGTTGGCCTGTTCTTTTTAGGGATAATCATTGCAATACAAGAATTTGATGCATCTTAGTGACAAAGCAATTAGATATTATAGGAGGGAGAATAGAAAGCTTAACGTCAACCACAAAAGGGTTAGGACCAAATATAATGGCAAACAAGGAGAAGGCCTCTAATGCGAGCAATAGTCTTGATGTTCGGTTGGAGAGAAAGTTTGACACAATGTTGGACATCTTGGCGAAAATGCTATACAAAATGGATAATAATATGAATGTACATAGAATATAGAATGGAGAAGGTAGCCCTTCAGAGGCCAACAACCGTAATGTTGCTCCCACTAACACATAGAGGACCATCCTCATCTCATTTGCAAGACCTTTCCAATCTACCTTCATTCATAGGGCTTGAATGTCATAGCCCAAAATACAATCATTGATGATGTCATGGTTCTATGTATCCAATGGTTGCATTCATTGAGGGAAGTTACACAAAACTTCCAAACCATGAATTGAAGTACCAATTGGAAGGAAA
Source organism: Sequoia sempervirens (assembly GCA_007258455.2). Lineage (NCBI taxonomy): Eukaryota > Viridiplantae > Streptophyta > Pinopsida > Cupressales > Cupressaceae > Sequoia > Sequoia sempervirens. The sequence goes on from VDFB02128877.1 coordinate 134,481, forward strand.
GGAAGTGAAACTCTAGGGAATGGAGAATATAATGCTAAAAATTGTGTTTGCCAAAAGAATGGAGAGAATTTTCAGCCATGGACAGGTAGGTTGGGTAGTGCAATGCTTTATAGCAGCAACCAACTCACTAGAATGTCAAAAGGCATACTCTAAGGAGGTCAACAAATTTTGAGTAAACACAACAAAGTTTTTAGTGATATCCTTGAAATTGAGAAAGCAATTGAGGAGCTATTGAAAATAGGGCATATTACATCCAACTCGAGCCCTTTTGCCTCCTTTGTAGTCCTTGTAAAAAAGAAAGATGGCATAACGAGAATATGCATTTGACTATAGGGCTTTAAACAAGAAAACTATCAAAAATTGATACATGATTCCTAGGACCGGATTGATGAACTACACGGGCTAGTCTATTTCTCAAAGATAGACCTCAACTTTGACTATCATCAGATTAGAATCTGAGAGGAAGACATCCACAAGTTAGTCTTCTGATGCCACATTGGGTACTATGAGTTCTTGGTAATGCCATTTGGATTGGCAAATGCCCTAAGACCTTCTAGTCGTGCATGAACTAGGTATTTAATAAATAGTTAAGTTTGTTCTTTCCTTTTTTGATGATATCTGTAAGAGACCTGCCTGTCTCTACTTGTTTTTTATGCTAAATGATAAGGGTTTGTAATTTTTTCGTATTTTCTCATAGATTGCCAGTCAAGAAATCAAATACAAGAAATGTAAACATAAACTCTATTGCAGCAATGCAATTAATTTATTGATTTTATTTCAAAGCTTTTACAAATATGTGCGTACCCGGAAATACAATCTCCTGTAGATCTGAAGCAATAAATCTGATGAAGCATAGACTTGACTTTTGGATGAAGCCAATAGTGACCAACTTCAGCTGATATTCCACAACCTCATAATGCTGATACAATGGACAGTTTTCGTTCCCAAAGCTGATACGCTGGCAGAAACCCTTGGGCTCCCTTCCCCAAACGCCAATGAGAAATTATCAAACAAATATCAAGTAATCAATTTTGAATATCTCCAAATGAGCTCCATAAGATTCTTTTATACTTTTCCTGGAGGAACTCATACACTTTTCTTACCAATGTGGGATAAAAGATAATAGGCCAATCCCCTCCAATTTGCCTTTTAAATCATTTTAAAATAATATAATGTTTGCACTTTGGAATATTAAAATATGTCCTTGAAATTGGCGCCCAAGTAATTAATTAAAATGGCTCCCTTTTTAATGATGAATGGACCCTCAAGTCATAAAGTGCAAATATAATGATATAATATAATATTAAAATATTAATTATTATCAAAGTCACCTTTAATAATAATTAAACATTATAACTTAGGCAAAACTCCTTATTTCACCAACTCAACTGAATTTGGGAATCGACACTGCCAACATGTGAACTTCAGGTGCCCTGCTATAAATAGAATTGCTTGCTAGTTGACTTACTATAAATAGTAAGTATATGAAATTGAATCAACTGATGGCTAAGCTTGAACCCACACGGGACGCTGAAGGAGAGATTCCTCTGATCATTGCCAAAAGAGACCCTCTAACTAGGCACAGTAGCCTACGAGGGCCAGGAATAGGCTAAATCCACCGAACTCTGATGCTTGCAAAATTGGGGACATTACAGTCCGCCCTCCTTGAAATTGCTTGTCCTCAAGCAATCTCTACTGCAAAGAAACCCAACTCCTCGGAAGGCCCAAAAGAAGAACTGTGAAGTGTCCCACACATCTCTAATTGTCTCCCGTAGCATCAACAAAAACACAACTGCGCAAGCTATCCCTGGATCCCAAACCCAGAGTGAAAGTTTGTCGTGTCTGTCATCCTCAAGCTTCCACTACGCTCTACTGCCTCCAACTTCACCATGTTGAGAATGGTGAAGTAACCCAATGGGACCCATCCAATACTCGGTGCCAAAACTGTCACCACCTGGATCCCAATACAATCTGAATTCACATCCATCTGTCATGCGGAGATAAGAACTTCTAGAAGCATCTGCTGCACCGAATCTCTCCCTGTCCTCTGCTAAACCCTCATGGATGTGATAACTGACCAAGCCATCATGCCAACTAACACCATAGTCATCCTGTAACCATGTACCTATAAGAAAACTTTGTGACATAGAAGTAGCAAACCCTGTTGGATACATATCAGCATGATGTAAAACTGACAGCTGTCCCTGCAAGTAATCCCCCACAAACAGCTGAGTTTGGCGCTTGCAGCTGCTAATCCCATCTTCTGAAGATGGTGAATACCCATCCCACAAAGGATGGTATAATCCCGTAGCCAATCCACATCAATGTATCATCAAGTCCTCTATGTGTGGATCAAAAGAAAAGTGATGAGCACTCCTCACTGTGTAGTTACGATAGAACACTCCAACCTCGGTCAATGGCTCATCACTAGCAATACTGGAATTAGGCAGCTGATCACTCTGACTCTGAGACACAAAATCAGCTGCATGGGATGAAGTAACAGATTTGCTTCCAGGAGAGGGAAACAAATCAACTTGAGAGCCATACTCCCAACCAGATGACACTTTGCGAGTCCCCTGTGTAGATGATGGAGTAGCGTCGTGTACCAACACACAACTCTCAGGAAAATCCACCACTGTGACACGAGCTATCAATAATCTGTCTTGCATCATCTGCCATGGTACTGACCTCCTCCTTTGCATGCTCAATATCTACACGTTCCTTCCTTGGAACAATTAGAGATTGAAGATGTGACTCTCTTTGTTTCCTTGCTTGAACGAGTTGGCTGCGACGTTCCTTAACTTCCTGCAAATGCTGTTGTGCATTGGAAGCCAATATTTTTGCCTTTTAGCTCTTTGTAGCCATTCATCACACCAAATTTCTGTCTTATTCATGTCTTTTATGGCCTGATATACAACATCAGACTGTTTGTAGCTTGAATCCCCAATATATTCTTCACATTCCACATGCATAATTTCAATGTTAATGTTAGGAAATTCCATAACATGATCGTTTTCATGCGATTTATTTGTCACCTTATGATTTTGTGAAGGTAATAGACTGCTGTTCATAAAATCAGAGTTATTAGAACTTATATTTTCTGCACATTCTTCATCCTTGACACTTCCAACTTGCATGCAATATTTGTAGATTCTTCCTCAACATTTTCCTCATGTACCTTCACATCTACATCATAATTGTGCTCAATAGTTTGGCTACAGTTGCAAAAATCAAAATTATTGTTATACCTTTGTGTCATGTTTTCGACATCTCCAAGGACTTCCTCCTTCCCTGATGCATCTTTTGTATTGGTAGAATCATTTGCATTAGCGTTTGTTTTCCTTTCTTTTGCAAACCAGGAATCCAATATTTCTGGATGTTGTAGAAGCCTTGTTAAATTCTTATCATAGTTCTGAACGGCTTGCATGAGCTCTGCCATGAGTTCCTGTAGAGACTTCGTTTTCACCCTTGTATTATCACAGTTAGATTTACAATGCATGAAATGATCAGTCACAGCAGTCATAGTGCTGCTACAAACATTCACCAACTGTATGAAATGTATCTAACAGCAGCTACCATGCTAGAATGACCAGCAACCTTCTTATATGCAGTCCAGCAATCTAAAGAATTTATACTTGCAGATTTCCTAATGCAATTTTTTTACCATACAAATAATGAGAACCTGGAAGTATCGACCTCCTCCTTCAATATTGATCTACTCCTGCAGTAAACTTAGGATCTGATTACAATCAATACTCAGTTCAGATTTTTTTCAAGACTCACAGTTGCACTGACTGTAATGATTGAATTCAGAATTAAATCTCTGAGACTTAGATTTTATAAACAACAACTTCAAATCATAGGGAAATCTTATGTGCTGGATACACAATAATCTATAACTCCTCTGGTGATTTGATTCTTCTAGAAATCAAATGCCAATTAAAAAGCTATCCCTTAAGTCGCTGGAGATAGAAAATTGACAACAATCAACACCCAATGATTATTCAAAACGCGGCTTCCTTAAGAAAATAACAAAATACTATTCAAAAGATGAACTTGTCTGAATATATTATACGTCTCTTTCAACATATCCACGTAGGACTCCTCCCAGCAAATTATCGGAAGGAATATATTACCGTCCCTGTCTTTATCTGTATTTTGGCTTTATTCGGCTGGTAACCCAAACTGCGTCTGAGGAAATGAAGAGCCACAACTTAACGATATCCCAAGCACCTCCCGACAGGTGATTTTATGAAAGGCAATTCACCTTTGGTTTGATTTTGTCTTATGCTACCCATTTTGCCTTTTTCTTAGACTGAAGATGATTGAATTATTCCCAGTATAAGACGTCACCTTCAGATTTGCTTTATACAGTCGAATATAGTCTCCACTTTCAAGCGCGCTAATCAAAACCTTGATTTTCTTCTACCGGCTTTCCTCCAAAAATAAACTAAAACCAAAATATAATATTTCCTTCACACATTCGATTTTCTTCAATATTCACTAATGATGGCTTCCTTGTAGCTGGCGATTTCCATAAAAACATCTCCCTTGTCAGTTTTGGTTTTGTCTCTAGCGATTGCTGCTGACCAAGTGGCTTGCCTTGTCGCTATTTCTTTTGTCTTTTCTACAGATATTATCTGCGGCTGTATCTTATTCGACTTCCTTGTTATATTTCGTCTTACTCTAGTTGTTGCTGCTCCCGTGAATTGTCTCATGCGTCCAACTCCAGCGTGGCTTCAAACTCACAAATTGAATTACCTTTAATCAGCTCCCGTTTTTTGCATAAAACTTGCCTTTGAATTTCGTCTTTTATGGAAGCTTGCTTTATGATCTGACGCTATTTGATGGGAGTTACGTCTTCTGGAAGATACCACACGACTTCCTTGAATGATGCGGTGGCAACAAATGTCCTGTTGCGTCTCCCTTGTAGCCCCTTAAATAATATTCAAAGACTCTTAATCCTGAAATGATGTATTTCTTGCTGATGTAGAGATTCTTGTCTAACTTCTTGCTACGCCCAAATGCTTAGTCACGTTGCTTCTTAATGTTAAGTTTATGTGAACAGATTAAATGCACAAAAAAAATTCAAAATCAGACAAAATAACACAGCATATACCCTGGGAAAACCCTCTTCTTGAGGGAGAAAAACCCAACAACAAAGATCTCTCTTATATTTGATGTAACAGTGGCAATTTTACACATTACAATGAGGTCTAACACAAGACCGATATACAGCACCTGGCAATATGGAATGACAGATGACAACCTGCTAAATCACACCTGGCAATGATTGAACACAGATCTGGCAATGTTCGCTTTGTACTGGATGGTCTTCAATCTGTGCACTGGATGGTCTTCAATTTGTGTTAGCTCAACACTGTGTAATATTCACACTGAGTAAAGTCTTGGTGTTGAATGTGTTCACCCTGTATCTTGAATTCGCACCTTGCTTATTAGATAAATTCGCACTTGATGAACTGATATATTCACACTTAATGTGAATAACCGAACTCTGCTATATAGATTACAATGGACGAATCAAGGTGTATATATACAAATTAATGGAGAGACAAATCCTTTATGTCAGCCTCTTAAGAAATCGCTTATCTTCTTAATGAAAGTCGGCTTTGAAATATATTAAATATCCTCTAATAAAGATCAATTCGAATTCTTTCATGTCGGCCATAATATGAAATGAGTATAAAACAAAACAATGAATATAAATTGAATAGCCAATGGCTATCATTCAATTTATGTCTCCACGAAAGAGCTGAGCTGGAAGGAACTACCGAAGCTGCTATAACATTAACACTCCCTCTCAGCTAGGGAGAGAACTTCCAGTTGCATAATACGAATGTTCTCCATATGAGGTTCATCTGTCATCATTGCCTGCAATCAGATATAAAGAGAGAAATATCACCTCAACGTGATATTTGATATCGTCTCGATATCAACCATCAAATGGTAAGTACTAGTGTTCATCACTTGTGTGATGTTGTCACCTCAACGTGACTTTCACCATGGCTCTCCCAGAGGGTGAAACACAAGTACAAGAAGATCATCACGGACTCTCTCACGTGATGTTGTCATGGAGTCACACACATGACATCCACCATGACTCACTCAGAGGGTGGAAACAAGGGCTTTCACCTCAAATTCTTCGTCACAGAAGAAAGTGCAATAGTAGTACAAGTGTGATGTTGTCACCTCAACGCGACTTTCACCATGACTCTCTCGTGAGGGTGAAACACAAGTACAACATATTGAGTCGCACATACGACATCCACCATGACTCAGCTCAGAGGGTGGAAACAAGGGTTTTCACCTCAAATTCTTCCGTCACAGAAGAAAATGCATTAAGAAGGCTCACTGATACTGAGACTCATACTCAGTCAAGGCTGGATTCTCCACCATACCAAGCTTATCTCGAAAGTATACAAACTTTATCCTGGCGAGAGGCTTGGTGAGAATATCTACCGTCTGCCATCGGTGCTAATGTACCTCAAACCATAGCCTCCTTAGAGTACCATGTCTACGATATAGTGGTACTTGATCTCAACATGCTTGGATCCATGGTGAAACAGGATTGACAGAAGCTTCACACAACTCGATTATCACAATGAATAATAGTAGGCTTCTTTGATTGTCCAAACAATCTTGCAAGGAGCTTCTGGCCACATTGCTTCCCCAGTTGCCATGCAAGCTGCAATGTATTTAGCCTTTACGCACTAATGCTACGAAGATCGCTCTCACCAGGAAATCATAGCAGAACCCAAATGAAGCAATAGCCGAGGTGCTCTTCCGACTGTGACACAACTTGCCCAATCAGAATTAGTGAAACCAAGTAACTCCAAGTCCAGATTCAAGTATACTTCAACCCATATCCAACTCCAGGCTCTCGTAGTATCTAGCTGCAACAAGATGTATCCTTTGGATCACACATAAACTGGCTAAGTACTCACTGATAGCAAATATCAGGTCTAGTGTTAACTAGATACATCAAGGATCCAATCAGCTGTCTGTACAACGCAGGATCCACCAAATCTGAACTAGCTGCAGCCTCCTTCAATTTATGAAGATTGGTCTCCATAGGAGTAGACATGGATTTGCAATCCATCATGCCAAATCTCTTAAGTATATCAATGGTGTACTTCCCTTGATTTAAAATCATACCATCTGACTTCTGCCAGACTTCTAAACCAAGGAAGTAATGCATGAGCCCAAGGTCCTTCATCTCAAATTCAGAAGTTAAATCCTTCTTACATTCAAGAATCAGGTGATCTTCTCCAGTGAGGATTAGATCATCAACATATAAAACCAAAATTAATGCATCACCATTGATTACCTTGAAGTAGAGATTTGAATCAGCATCATTCTTCAAGAAACCCAAGCTTGATAGATACTGATCAATCCTTTCGTACCATGCACGAGGAGCCTGCTTAAGACCATACAAGGCCTTCTTCAGCTTGCAAACATGAGACTCCTTCCCATGAATCTCAAATCCATCAGGTTGCTCTATGTAAACCTCTTCCTCAATCACTCCATTGAGAAAGGCTGTCTTCACATCCATCTGGTGAATCTTCCATCCTCTAGATGCAGCAATACCAATGATGGTTCTGATAGAAGTGTAGCGAGCAACAGGAGCAAAAGTCTCATCATAATCAACTCCCTCTTTCTGAGAAAACCCACGAGCCACAAATCTTGCCTTGTACTTCTCAATACTTCCATCTGTAGCATGCTTAATCTTGAATAGCCATTTAGAAGATACCACAGACTTGCACTCGGGTCTAGGAACGATATCCCAAACATCATTTTTAAGAATTGACTGATACTCCTCTGTCATAGCGTATCTCCAAACTTGAAGACTAGATGCTTCCTCAACACAGGAAGGCTCAGATTCTATAATCTAACTCATCAAGGCAACATAATTGGAGAACTTATGTGGCCTTTTGCTTTCTTTGAATGTGCCTCTAGGAGCTGCAAAGCTTTCAGCCTCTTGCATAGTGTGACTAGCCCATAGAGGTCTCTTTCTCCCAATAACAATGTCAGTAGGCCCATCAGTAGGTTCCAAGGGTTCAACTGGATCAAGATCTTCCTTTGGTTCCATTGTCTCCCTCTGAATCTCAGGAGTATGGTCAACTTCCATGTCCTGAGGAGACTCTTCATTATCAATCTCCATATGAATCCCTCTGGATCTCCTGAATGCAACATCTTCCTTGAATGTGACATCCCTACTTATTTCTATCAACTTCTGATCTAGAATCTAAATTCTGTAAGCTTTTGATGTCTCACTGTAGCCCACAAATATTCCCTTCTTGCCAGAAGGCTCCAGCTTGGTTCTCTTTTCTTTGGGAACATGAACATAGACGGGACAACCAAAGATCCTCAAGTGATTGACTTTAGGCTTCTTCCCTGTAAAAGCTTCTTCTGGAGTCATATTCTCCAAGATCTTATGAGGACTTCTGTTCTGAACATATACAGCTGTCCTGGAAGCTTCTGCCCATAAGAAAGTTTGCAAATCTTGATCATGGATCATGGCCTTTGCTGCTTCCACAATCGTTCTGTTCTTCCTTTCTGCAACACCATTTTGTTGCGGATTATAGAGAACACATAGCTCCCTCTTAATCCCTGCATCAATACAAAAGTTTCGAAAACTACCAGAGGTGTATTTTCCACCATTGTCAGATCTGAGGACCTTAATTCGTTTACCATAAAGATTTTCTACTAAAGCTTTAAATTCTTTAAACCTATCCAGTACTTCCTTAGATTCTTTAGATTTCAAAAAATAAATCCAAGTCTTCCTAGAGTGATCATCAATGAAAAGAACATAATACCAAAAACCACTCGAAGAAGGAATAGACATAGGACCACATAAATCAGAATGAATTAGATCTAAAATACACTTAGATCTATTTTCTCTACTATGAAAAGGGGCTTTTATATTCTTACCTAATGCGCAGCCCTTGCATGTACCTTTGTGCTCCTGGTTGAATTTAGGAAGGCCCATCACCATCTTCTCCATAATAGGTAGGGCTCGAAAGTGTAAGTGAGCCAATCTCTGATGCCAAAGATCACAAAGACTAGAAGAGTCATGAACCAACGCTTGAAGAGGATGTGAGCAAACCTTGTAGAGGTTATCATATCTAACTCCAATTACTTGAGCATCCTTGAAGCTAGAGTTCTGCATCCACACTAGAACTTTGCCTTTGGAGAAGGCAACTTGATATCCTTTATCTTCCAAGGCTGAAATAGAAATTAGATTACGCTTGATTCCGGGAACATAAAGAACATTACCCAATTGAAACGATATGCCGGAATCCAAGTGAAGTGTGGAGGTCCCAATTCCTTTTACGGAGTAGCTGGCATCATCTCCAATGATGACTTGTTCAGAAGATTCCTTTTCCACCAAACTCGATAAGTGCTCCTTGAAGCCGGTTATGTGACGAGAGGCACCACTGTCGATTATCCAAGTGTTGGTGTTGGAAGGTACACAGCTTGATAATGCTGAATGAGACAGATATTCACTTGAATCCTCAACCTTCAAATCATACACCATCTTGACAAACTGAACAAATGAGATAATCTAAGTGCAATAATCTGATCACGATCCTCAAACCCGCTCTGATACCATGTTAAGTTTATGTGAACAGATTAAATGCACAGAAAATAATTCAAAATTAGACAAAATAACACAGCATATACCCTGGGAAAACCCTCCTCTTGAGGGAGAAAAACCCAGCAACAAAGATCTCTCTTATATTTGATGTAACAGTGGCAATTTTACACATTACAATGAGGTCTAACACAAGACCGATATATAGCACCTGGCAATATGGAATGACAGATGACAACCTGCTAAATCACACCTGGCAATGACTGAACACAGATTTGGCAATGTTCGCTTTGTACTAGATGGTCTTCAATCTGTGCACTGGATGGTCTTCAATCTGTGTTAGCTCAACACTGTGTAATATTCACACTGAGTAAAGTCTTGGCGCTGAATGTGTTAGCCCTGTATCTTGAATTCGCACCTTGCTTATTAGATAAATTCGCACTTGATGAACTGATATATTCGCATTTGATGAATTGATATATTCGCACTTGATGTGAATAACCGAACTCTGCTAGATAGATTACAATGTACGAATCAAGGTGTATATATACAAATTAATGGAGAGACAAATCCTTTATGTTGGCCTCTTAAGAAATCGCTTATCTTCTTAATGAAAGTCGGCTTTGAAATATATTAAATATCCTCTAATAAAGATCAATTCAAATTCTTTCATGTTGGCCATAATATGAAATGAGTATAAAACAAAACAATGAATATAAATTGAATAGCCAACGGCTATCATTCAATTTATGTCTCCACGAAAGAGCTAAGCTGGAAGGAACTACCGAAGCTGCTATAACATTAACACTTAAGACCCGTTGCTTAGACCTTTGCCTTATTCAATGCTCCCGTTGGAATTCAATTGAACTCGATTTGACACAAGGCTGCGATCTCCTTGTAATTTGTCTTATCCTAGCAGCTGTGCGTCTCAGAATAAAATCCCGACTGGTGGGTGCAACTAGCTTCACCAGAAATTTCACGTATCTTCCCAAACACCCTTCATAATAAAAAATCCCCAACACAGGATGGCAGGATTCAGGCTCTGATACCACTGTAAGAGACCTGCCTGTCTCTACTGTTTTTATGCTAAATTTGTAATTTTTTCATATTTTCTCATAGATTGCCAGACAAGAAATCAAATACAAGAAATGTAAACATAAACTCTATTGCAGCAATGCAATTAATTTATTGATTTCTTCCAAAGCTTTTACAAATATGTGCGTACCCGGAAATACAATCTCCTGTAGATCTGAAGCAATAAATCTGATGAAGCATAGACTTGACTTCTGGATGAAGCCAATAGTGAGCACCTTTAGCTGATATTCCACAACCTCATAATGCTGATACAATGGAAAGTTTTCGTTCTCCAAAGCCGATACGCTGGCAGAAACCCTTGGGCTCCCTTCCCCAAACGCCAATGAGAAATTATCAAACAAATATCAAGTAATCAATTATGAATATCTCCAAATGAGCGCCATAAGATTCTTTTATACTTTTCCTGGAGGAGCTCATACACTTTTCTCACCAATGTGGGAATAAAGATAATAGGCCAATCCCCTCCAATTTGCCTTTTAAATCATTTTAAAATAATATAATATTTGCACTTTGGAATATTAAAATATGTCCTTGAAATTGGCGCCCAAGTAATTAATTAAAATGGCCCCCTTTTTAATGATGAATGGACCCTCAAGTCATAAAGTGCAAATATAATGATATAATATAATATTAAAATATTAATTATTATTAAAGTCACCTTTAATAATAATTAAACGTTATAACTTAGGCAAAACTCCTTATTTCACCAACTCAATTGAATTTGGGAATCGACACTGCCAACATGTGAACTTCAGGTGCCCTGCTATAAATAGAATTGCTTGCCGGCTGACTTACTATAAATAGTAAGTATATGAAATTGAATCAATTGATGGCTAAGCTTGAACCCACACGAGACGCTGAAGGAGAGATTCCTCTGATCATTGCCAAAAGAGACCCTCTAACTAGGCATAGTAGCCTATGAGGGCCAGGAATAGGCTAAATCCACCGAACTCTGATGCTCGCAAAATTGGGGACATTACAATATCCTTGTTTATAGAAAAACTTGGGAGGAGCACTTAAAACACCTTGATGAGGTGTTGGGAATTTGGAGGCACAAGCTCTTTTTGCAGAAGAGTCTAAATGTGAATTTGCCATGATAGAAGATTTGTATTTAGGTCACATCATTAGCGCAAAGGGAGTGTGGCGACATGGAAAAGATCAAAACCATTATGGATTGGCTTCCCTTAAAGACCTTGACACAACCGCAGGGGTTCCTTGGTCATTGTAGCTATTATTGAAGGTTCATTAAGGAATTTTCTTAGCTTGCTACTTCCTTAACAAATCTGACAAAGAAAGGAAGTTTCATGTGGAGTAAGGAGGCGTAAAAAGCTTTTGAAAAGATGAAAGAGGTAATGATTTCATGTTTGATGCCAACTATTTTTGACTTTTCCCTTCTTTTTGTCTTAGAGTGTGATGTGTTTGGGGAAGGGATAGGATCTGTGCTTATGTAGAACAAGCATCCCATTGCTTTTGAGAGCTGCAAACTCAAGAAGGTTGAAAGATGTTTCTCCATCTATGATAGGGAAATGCTAGCCATTATGCACACATTGACTAGGTTTTGACAATACTTAGTTGGCAACTAATTTGTGATAAGAAATCATAATAGCCTAAAATACTTTCTTAATCAAAAGGAGTTGAATGAACGTCAACAAAAATGGGTGAGTAAACTGCAAGCATTTGATTTTGACATTGAATTTTTTAAAGGGAACAAAATTGTAGTTGTTGATGCTCTATCTCCAGGAATCCGGCCTTTTTCTTTGTCATGTCCCCTAAATTAGAACATATTGAAATGCAAAGAATAAGATCCAACGAATATTAAAATATAGATAATCTCAATATTGCTATCATAATTATCTGAAATAATGTTATAATTATAATGTCAAATAAATTAACATTACTATTATCATTTTTATATTATATGATAATTAATGTAAAATTAGCAACTAAATTCAAATAAACATCAGGATATGAATACAGGTAATTGCTTTTAATTAACATAGATAATAGGTTATCGTAAGAATTATAATAAATAATTAATAATACTAATCGAAGATAGCATAATGATAACAGTGACGGAAGGGATCAGCCACCTTCATTATCGCAGCCACCAAACAAATAAACCGATGCCCATAATATTTGACTTTCATTCGGGCCCCTTGAAGCGATATTGAATTAGCATTCTTAACCATTTTTGGATTTGCATGGGGCGATAAAGAAACTATGATTAATCCTTAAGGCAGTTAGTAACAATATTCGTAAGGGGGCATGTGGAGAAAGATGGGACTCCTCACTACCCCCCTTCGAATGATATAAGGAGATGATTGGGAGGATAGAAATTGAGGAAGTAGAAAATAGAGAAAGATAAGAAAAAACAGAACAATCATAAAGGAATTCGATACCGCCTAGAGAAGTCTAAACCCCCGTCAGGTGAGAGATACTCACTTAGCCATTAACAATTTGGTCTCTCAGCTTAAAACCACTTAATCAGTAAAATGATATGATTCTGATTGTGTATTCTATGTGCATTAATGACTTCCACCTGTCTATGCAATATGATTTATAACTGCCTTCTATATGCAAGCAGATTACTGCATTGCCTGGATAACATGGTCGATCTGAATTCCTACTCAGAATTGCTTTTAAATCTGTGATCTGACCTTGTGTGACTCGACCTGGCTATGGCAGCAACTTAATATAGAGATGGATCATTACATTCTTAACAAACAATCTAATACATATGTGGAGACTAATTGAGACACAGTTTGATTAGTTCTGATTACTAAATTTATTTGATTGCATTTAGAATTTTAGCATGACAGCCTCTTAAAAGTAAATACATTTCCAACATTATCATCTGATTTCCAGCAATAAGGAATTTATGCCTATGTGTGAAAGCTTCTTTCTTATTTCTGAATGCATGAACAATTGGATTATAAGTAGAATGATCTTCATAGTATTGTCACTATCATTCGAGGATTAGATTTTGATGTTGAAATTAAAGAAGTAAGGATATGCGCTAGTATATGCTGATTGCTTAAAGATTGTTTGAGTGTTTGAAAACTTGCTCGGAGGAAGGGCTTGAGAAAAGTGGTACAGCCTAGAGGCCTCACTTAAGATCCGCCCAATCTGAAGGTAGACGGGCCATGGATGAGTGGAAGAGTCCACTTAAGATCCGCCCGATCCAAGGCAAGGATGGGCCATGGAGGGGTGGATGAGTGGAAGAGGTTCCACTCAAGTCCGCCCGGACCAAGAGAGGAATGGGCCATGGAGGGGTGTTTGGATTAGGGTCCCACTCAAGTCCGCCCGGACCAAGGAAGGGATGGGCCATGGAGGGTGGTAGAACTAGAACCGCTTATAAGCTCTGCTGGCTTCCTCCAATAGGCGAAGTGTTTTCTTAGTATATAATAGTTACATTTGTGATCAATCGATGGATATGATACCATGATGTTAATGCTAACAATATGTGTGCGTGTATGTTGGATTGTTGTTCATGTGGTGAATGCAGGTTCCAATCTCGAATCACTTCGTTAGAAGGGATACTTAATTGAGAAGTTGAAACCCTAACCCTAATTGGCAAACAATAAGCGGAGGTTAGGGAAAATTAGGATAGAGGACATTACAGTGGTATTAGAGCATAATCCTGCCACCTGTGAAAAGTAAAACAATAGTTAATGCAAACTTACCAAAGAAGGAACTCTAGGCAAAACAACACCATGAGTGAGCAAATGAGCAACAAAATAAGAACATTCATGGAACAAACCAGCCAAGCACTCAGGGACCAAAATGAAAGAACCACCCAAACACTCTTAGAATAAAATTAGAGGAATGAAAGAACCACACAACTTCTCCTCCAAGCCATCCTAAATATGAATAACAACAATGAAAGGGAGACACATTCTAATCATTCCGAAAAAGATAACCTCATCTCCCCAAAAGCAACCAACTCTAGACCCACAAGACCATCCTTCTTACCTAGGGAAGAGCACATGGAAGAAGGGGAGACAAACAAACCCCCCATAGATAATGTGGATGAGATTGCAACAACCTACTATAGACTTGACCCCGAAATTATTGTGATGCCAAGTTAAGGACTGCCCCAAAGAGGGAAAGAAATAATCAACACGACAAAGACCTCAAGAGTAGAGTGAGTAAGCTAACCCTTCCTAATCTCGATGGAGAAGGAAAAACCACAGCACGCTTATGGGTCCAAAAATTGGACACGTATCTATCACCAAGTCCAATGACCGAGGAGAATGCCATTAAGTTCGCTGTGCTACATCTAACAGGGATGGCCCATGAATGTTGGCACCACGGTCTCATTACCCAAGGCCACCAACACGTAATCACCTATGATGATTTCACCTAGAGGCTAATCAAAAGTTGACCAAAAGCATCCCGAGTGGTACTTTAGAGAACTCACCTGAGTAAGACAACATGGAACTATAGAGAGCTATGCCACCGAATTTCAAAAACTAGCTGTCATGGTACCTAATCTCTCAAGGGAGACTTACCTACTTGTTCGTGGAAGGATTAAGGGGATCCATCAAGAGCATGGTGGGTGCATTAGAGCCCACCAACTTGGATGGAGCAATTCAAAAGGATATGAAATTCGAGGATAACCTACCAAGAGACAAACCCAAGAACTCTACTACATCGTCCAAACCCCCTCACAGAGAGGAAAGACCTAAAAGGGAGGGTTTACTAAGGGCATGTTCTTACTGTAATGGGAAGCGAGATCGGGATCATATGCGTCAAGCAATGGAAGATTTAAAGAGGAAGGGGTTATGTTTCTCACGTCATGGACCATGGGGACCTAACCATAAGTGTAAAGGCCGTGCCCACAAAATAGAAGCAACCCCTAAAGGAGAAAGCCAAGAACACCCCAACAAGAAACCAAGGTATGATAAAGGAGATCTCAAAAGTATCCAATCGAAAGAAGAGAAGATAGATAAAAACCAGAGCTTCGTGGAGGAGCCAATCTAGTAGCTACGTCACCCTTACACCCAAAAGGATCTAAGAGCATACATACCCAACCAATCTCCCCGATAAGAATTGTAATATGTCACTTATTCATGAGAACCCCTAAGGTTTCCTTATCAAGTGAACAAAAACTTAAAACTTCTCCTTAAGTTCGGGCATTAAAGTTAAGAGATATCCATGACATTAAAAAGGGTTTGCTTGAGGGCAAGCAAATTGAGAGGGGAGGATTGTCATGTCCCCTAAATTAGAACATGTTGAAATGCAAAGAATAAGATCCAATGAATATTAAAATATAGATAATCTCAATATCGCTATCATAATTATCTAAGATAATGTTATAATTATAATGTCAAATAAATTAACATTACTATTATCATTTTTATATGATATGATAATTAATGTAAAATTAGCAACTAAATTCAAATAAACATCAGGATATGAATACAGGTAATTGCAATTTTTGATTAACATAGATAATAGGTTATCATAAGAATTATAATAAACAATTAATAATACTAATCAAAGATAGCATAATGTTAACAGTGATGGAAGGCATCAACTGCCTTCATTATCACAGCCACCAAACAAATAAACCGATGCCCATAATATTTGACTTTCATTCGGGCCCCTTAAAGCGATATTTAATTAGCATTCTTAATTGTTTTTGGATCCACATGGGGCGATAAAGAAACTATGATTAATCCTTAAGGCAGTAAGTAATTATATTCGTAAGGGGCATGTGGAGAGAGACACGACTCCTCACTACCCCCCCTTCAAATGATATAAGGAGATGATAGGGAGGATAGAAATTGAGGAAGTAGAAAATAGAGAAAGATAAGAAAAAACAGAACAATCATAAAGGAATTTGATACCGCCTGGAGAAGTCTAAACCCCCGTCAGGTGAGAGATACTCACTTAGCCATTAACAATTTGGTCTCTCAGCTTAAAATCACTTAATCAGTAAAATGATATGATTCTGATTTTGTATTCTATGTGAATTAATGACTTCCACATGTCTGTGCAATATGATTTGTAACTGCCTTCTATATTCAAGCAGATTACTGCATTGCCTGGATGACATAGTTGATCTGAATTCCTACTCAGAATTGCTTTTAAATCTGTGATCTGACCTTGTGTGACTCGACCTGGCTATGGCAGCAACTTAATATAGAGATGCATCATTACATTCTTAACAACCAATCTAATACATATGTGGAGACTAATTGAGACACAGTTTGATTTTTTCTGATTACTAAATTTATTTGATTGCATTTAGAATTTTCGCATGACAGCCTCTTAACAGTAAATACATTTCCAACATTATCATCTGATTTCTAGCAATAAGGTATTTATGCCCATGTGTGAAAGCTTCTTTCTTATTTCTGAATGCATGAACAATTGGATTATAAGTAGAATGGTCTTCATAGTATTGTCACTATCATTCTAGGATTAGATTTTGATGTTGAAATTAAAGAAGTAAGGATATGTGCTAGTATATGCTGATTGCCTAATGATTGTTTGACTGTTTGAAAACCTGCTCAGAGGAAGGGCCTGAGAAAAGTGGTACAGCCTAGAGGCCTCACTTAAGATCTGCCCAATCCGAAGGTAAGGACGGGCCATGGATGAGTGGAAGAGTCCACTTAAGATCTGCCTGATCCAAGGCAAGGATAGGCCATGGATGAGTAGAGGTTCCACTCAAGTCTGCCCGGACCAAGAGAGGAATGGGCCATGGAGGGGTGGTTGGCTTAGGTTCCCACTCAAGTCCGCCCGGACCAAGGAAGGGATGGGCCATGGAGGAGTGGTAGAACCAGAACCGCTTATAAGCTCTGCTGGCTTCCTCCAGTAGGTGAAGTGTTTTCTTAGTATATAATAGTTACATTTGTGATCAATCAATGAATATGATACCATGATGTTAATGCTAACAATATGTGTGCGTGTATGTTGGATTGTTGTTCATGTGGTGAAAGCAAGTTCCAATCTTGAATCACTTCGTTAGAAGAGATACTTAATTGAGAAGTTGAAACCCTAACCCTAATTAGTAAACAATAAGCAAAGGCTAGGGCAAATTAGGACAGAGGACATTACATTCTTGATGTAACATATCTTGACTAATTGGAAAGCTGAAATTGGATTATATGGCTATAGTAGAAGCAAGAAAGATTGGATTATCATTGGATGACATTGATGTTGCAAATGAGTCATTGCCATCTAATAGCGGGGCGGAGCCATAGGTGCAACCTTTTAGGCCGAGTAAGAGTTGTAGTTGAGTGCAATGACTAACCCTCTCCTCTTCTATTTTTTACTAGAACAAGGAAGAGGAAATTGTAAAATCTTGTAATTTGTAACTTGCTTAGATATTGAATTTATGATGATTTCAAAGACAATCATAATAAATTCATAATAGTTATTAGCTAGCTACTGTATCCACATGATGATGGGATTGTGTACTCTATTTGTATTCAAATCTAATAGAAAACACTTCCCCATGGTTTTATAGACTTATTTGATAGATTTTGTAATTGAATTTTGCAAAAAAAATTAAATACTTTTTAAGTTGCTAAGTTTTTGTCGAGTTAAATTTTTTTGGTCTGCCAAGTCTAAATTTGCAAATTATGAGTTGAAGCATTTTCTGCAGAAAAATTGTATCAAATTGCTTTCAAGCTTGTCATAGGGTTCATAATCATCATCATTATTGTCTTTTCTTCTAAGTCAAATTAGCAGAAGGGGAAGGCACTTGTTGTTGTAGATTCTTGTTCAAGGAAATAGGTCATTTACTCAAGTTTCTCATCATATGACTTTGCCACAAGATATGTTTTCTTTATTTTAGACTTGTTCTATGCCTTGTACTTTGATGGGTAATGGCACTTCTATGGGTGTATGTAGGAGAGGGTATGACTTTGCCACAAGATATGTTTTCTTTATTTTAGACTTGTTCTATGCCTTGTACTTTGATGGGTAATGGCACTTCTATGGGTGTATGTAGGAGAGGGTTTGTTGACACAAGTGGTGGATCATTCAATGATGTTCTTTGTGTTCCTTGTCAACTAATTTCTTATCCATCTATTAGATCATAGATAGTGGAATAGGTAAGAATGGAGTTTAGACCTAATTTTATGGTTATTTGAGATTTGTAGAGCAGTGATATTATTGCAGTTGGGGAGGTAAATGATCATTCGAGTTTGTATATTTTCTCACATTTTGCCCCTGATGATCCTTCGGTTGAAGTTAATACTCAGATATCTAGTGTGGATAATTTTTAATATGTGCACTAAAGTTGTCTTAACCTTCAAGTTATTTTACCAAGTAAGGTTATAAAGACATGTTGAGATTCCACCATCTTCTGCCACTTTTATAGAATTTAGTGTTGCCTCTTTGAAGGTTTCTAGTGATTCTTTTGAGTAAGTTCATATTCTTTTTTCTGAACCGCCTCAGTGGGACATCTCTCTACTAAACATTTCACATCTGTTTGTGGAGTTCTACATTTTGGATTTTGATAGAAATTGAAGTCATTTTTGAGGACTTAATCTTCCTATTTGATGATAGTGATTATGTGGCTGCTTCATCATCTTTATCTTCATTGGCAACTATTGTGTCTCCTCCTTTTGAGTTGTCATCTTCTATAGTGGCACATCTTAGCATAGGCACAATCATAGATACGTGGATTCCTTAGATATACATCTTGCATCTTCTTCCACGTTCAGTTCTATTGGAGGATGCTACATAGTGTGGGGGGCTGCATGGCTCTTCTCTCTCTTGGGGAGGGTTTCCTACTCTTCTTTGGGAGGGCTTTCCCTCTCTTCAATGGGAGGAAATCACTTGTACATGGGCACCTCATTAAGTCACACATTTCTGAGATCCACCTTTTTCACCCACCTAGGCTTATGCTTAAGAGGGGGAGTTGTAGGTTTTTTATTTTTTTCATTACTTTATTAGGTATTTTCCTACACCTAGTTTAGCTTGCTTAGGTAAGCCCATTTTCTCTAATAATGGTGAGTGGAGCAAGTGCTGTCTCTTCATATTCCACCTTTCTCCTTTGTATTTCTTATAAATACACTCAACTACCTTTGTTTTTTCTTTCATGCTCTCTATTTTGCTATGTATTTACTTTCTTGATTAATGGGAAATAGCATTATTCAACCTTTTATCTGATCTTGAGTAGTGTTGTGGCTATCGCTATGGTGTGGCTATCGCTATGGCATTAGGTCTTGGTTGATTTCTTGCTTATTGCAAAATCCAACAAGTATGATGTATCTATGGATAGTTGAGTATGTCTTGATCGATAGATTTGGAGGTGTACCTACAGATGTGGAGTAGGAAGTAATTTGCAGGAGTGTTGCTGTGTATAATTGAGTATCTTTTGATTTGTAGCTGGAGTATTGCATTGTGGATAGTGAGTACATTTTGATTCATGTGCAGAGTGGTGCTTTTGTGGATAGTTGAGTATGTCTTGATTTACAAGAGGAATGGGGTGCTTGTGAACTGTTGAGTATACAGGAATTGTTGGATAGTCAGGAAATACACTAATATATTTGGTTTGGTATGTCATGGGTGAGTTGTGAGATTTGGTGAGTTGTATGTATGTCCCAGTTCATTGAAATTCCATATGGGCTCCTGTGTACAGTTCGTGCAGTGTTCATTCCTTTGTTCAGATTGAATGTAATAAAGGGAGGAATGTTGGAATGAGTATTACATCATTAGGTTATAATATAAATAAAATTTAGTAAGTTAGATTTTAGGCTAGCAAACAATTAAGTATTTGGGAGTTATTTCCCATAAGAAGTTGAGTAGGGTTGTTGTTGGGTATGTGGAAGTTGATAGGTTTTAATAAAACCAATGCATTGTAAAGAAATATCATCCAAAAGAATAATATATCATTTTATTATTGTCTGCAATCATGGTGTAATCTGGAGTTTTGTATATTCTACCCCTTTTCAATAGAAAGTAGTGCAATTTTTGTAAAAGCATCAGTTGTAATTGAACACTAAGAAATTAGGATATGCCAAAAAATTACTATAACTGGTTTATCTAGGATTTGTTATGGAAGACAATGAATTGAAGATTTGGCAAAGATTAAGATGTTTAAAAAATGGCCTAGGAACAAAATGTTAAATGTGGCACTTAGCTTCATTGGAGCTCCCTAATATCATAGAAATTTCATTTATCATTTTTCCATAAATTACAGCATGTTGAATTCACTGTCAAAACAAGAAATGAAACTCTATGGGAGAAAGCCTAGGAAGCAACCGTAGGTGCTTCAAAATAGAAATCCTTCAGATTTTGCCGTATCTGCAGGTGCCTTACAAATTTCAACAAGATACTTTAGGTTTTACACTAGGGTACTTTAGGTGCAACAAGGCAGAGTCCTTTTTTTCTTTTCGAAAGTATTTTCAAGATTAGTATTGATTCATTGAACATGTTAAATTAGTTGTACTTGATAGTATAGGTTGTCTAACCCTTGGGGCACCATCTACTTAGAAGGAAAGTCATCATTCAGGCTAATCATAAGCCCCTGCAATTTGCTAAGGGGTAAGTTGTGGCAGAGTGAACACATTAGGTGGATGATTTTTTGTAACATTGTAGTCTTGTCATCAAATAAAAGAATGGAATGAACAATAAAGTGATTGATATGTGGCCTAGATCATCCAAGGTGTTCACATTGGTGGTAACTATCTACATTTTGAGTGATATACAATTTAGTACCATCTATTCTGACTTCAACAAGACAAAAATTGGAATCAAGATGGTATGAATGCTGATTATATATCGCAGATGGACTGTTGCAAAATTATGACAAAGCTTTGTGTACTTATAGTAGAAACTTGAATAGAGTTGATGAGAGAAGCCAATACTTCCAGAGTTGCAGGACACTTTGGAGTAAGCGAGCCAGCCAAGGATGCAAGAATGTTTGAAAATTGACAATAGGTTGTGTCTTTGCAGTATGGGAATTTAAATGATTATCTGTTTCTCAATGTTGATAGGTTCAGTAAAATGGCATTCTTGATTCTCTGCAAAAATAAGCTCAACAGGCATGAGCTCGCCTAGTTTAACTTGAATATGTTTTGGACTACTTGGAAGAGCTTCTGGAAAAAGTTGTGTTAATTTCTCTTCAATATTTCAGATCACACTCTATGATCCATCATCAGCATTTAACTTAAAAGCAATTCCCTCCTGTGAAGTGTATCAAGTGTAGATATCAAGTTTTTACAGTACAAGGGATTACTTAGAAGACATATGGAAAAATAGTGTGTTAATTTTGCATCAAGAACCCACTCAAGGTCTGCAGTTCTGATTGGAATAGATAGAGCTGACGTCAGAATAGGTCCTCTCCCAGATAGTAGGGCTCTTGGAAGTGTTGGAGTTAAGCACTCCAACATGAAAATTCCTTCCTTCACCCTGATGCTACTCTGTCCCGATATCAATGTTTTGGATCACGTTACATTATCCATTATCACAAGTATGATCTGAAACTTTGATGCAAAAATTAGCACAGTTTTTCCAGAAGCTCTTCTGAGTAATCTCAGGGACCATGAAAACTTGATGTTTACCATATATTCGGGACTGCCAAAGTTCATCATCATTAATAGTAGTTGATATCTCACTCGTTTCATGAAAAAAATGTAGGGAATGAAGTATACAAAATCAAAAAGAGGTGCATTTCATTCTCAGATAATCGGGCAGACAGAAGTGGTCAGTTGAACTGTAGGATAACTTTACTACTGAGCTTGGTTATGAGTTCAAATCTGGAAAGTATACAATTTGAATATTATATGGTAAGTGGAAAACAATCTCCTTGTTGTCTTCTACAAGAGGGCTGTCAAATGCTAAATTTGTGTCACTTGGAGGTTAACTTAACAACTAACTTTACCTATTGAGAATATATTATCAGAAACTTCTTAGAACTTGGGATGAGAACCTTTCTCGACTTAAATATTTTAATAATTGTGCAGTTGAAGGATACACAAATTGATGACATTTTGAAAAAATTTGGGGAATTTATCAAGTGCCATTTGATTTGATATTCCAGAAAAGTTGAAAACAATAGAGACCATCCAAATGCATCAGATGATGTAGAAAAGAAAAGAATTCAGTATCTAAAGACAGCACTAAATGTACGAAACTATGAACAATTAATATGTATAGCACTGAGCATACATAATTCCCAACTCTTGATCCAAGACTAAAGTGTTTGTCATTTGCCTTTACAATTTTACTGTAACAACTTCCCATGAATAGCTTCTAGGTTCATTGTATTTAGCTTCTAACGTGGTTGTTGAACTCATGAAGTTGCTCAATTTTATTTTCTCCTATGTCATCTATGCAGTTTATATGAAGCAAATACATATCACAAATTTCTGTAGTAATTAACCTTCTTGTTCAGCTAGAAAATAATAGATTGCAATTTGCATGGGTCTTATATGGTATTTTTATTGCTGAACTGAGGATAATGATGCATTGGAAAGATAACTTAATTTCCCATGCATATAAAATGCAGATACTTGCTAATATTGGACCGGACAAATTGGCGGACCAACATGCTGACATCACTTTTGGTGCCCTATATCTTCCTTAACTTGCCTTCAATAATCTTTAACTTCTTACGGTGAGGAGTTAGTTTGTCTCAAAGACATTTCTTCTTGTTTCATCTTCCTAAATGTCTTAAAATGCAATATCATGTAATTTCTGGATCTCATCTGTTACAGTGGTCAAGTTGGAAAATGGATTGCTTTTGTTGCTGTGATATTAAGACTGTTTTTCCCCCAACGTTTTCCAGGTATGGTACATTTACTTCTTCCAAGTGAAGTAGTTTCTACTAAAACTTTATTTTTCATTTTAAATGCTTGCTTTTGGAAAAAAAGTACATAGCTATTATCAATGGAGGGATCGAAATATACAACAAAGTGTGAATCAGTTACTTTAAAGTTTAAATATAGCAAAGGTAGTAATGGTGCACTATATGTGTAGGCAAAAGCATTTTTTATGTATTCTATTACATAAAAATGTAAAGAATTCATTAAACCCAGTCCTTTACAGATGTCGTCACTTAAAAGGCCAACCATTGACTAAAGCTGATTTTGCTAGTGTGGTACATATTTTGTTTCACTTTAAAATCAGTACTTTGAAACATTAAATTAATGATTTCGAGTACCTGCCACAAGCATCAGAGCTTCCTGAGCATTTGTTTATTTTAAAATGCTCAGTCTAATATTTCAGTCATAGAAGCGTGTTCTTTGTTTAAACAAAATTACATTGACCTTAGCTGTACAGTGTATATTTACTGTCACTGATCACAATAAACGAGTTTTCTAAATAATATTCAATTCTCAACCAAAGCAAACATTGTAACCTGCAATCTGCAGAGTTTGTGGCCTAATTTTTCTGACATACATGACAAATGTAGCAGCAGATGAGAAAAACATACTGGATACAGTTTTAAATAGCCCAGAATATGAGGGGTACTGGTTTGATGTAGCATTTCCACACTAGATAATGGTGATACCATGAAAACTGCATAATATTAATCCTGCACATTGCTTAGGCAAGACGCTGAAAACATTTGAAATAGTGTTATAAATGGAAAGCTGGTTCCAAGCTGATACCAGCTGTTTTTATAAAGGTTATAGTGTTATTTCATGTGTCTTTGGCCTTTTTCTTTTTTCTTTAGTCCTCAAGCTTGTTCAAATGTACTTTAACTTTGCCCGCTGTTGTTAGGTACTACTGAGGTTGATTCCCTCCGGTGACATATATATAGCATATAGATTATAAGTTTCTATGAAATGTAATCAGTAACATTGTCAGACCTGATTTTAACATGCCAGGCATATATTGTTACTTTTACCTAGTGAAATGAAAGACATAGGTAAGTTATGGCCCAAATTCTTATTATTATGTGCCGATAATATAGAATTAAATAGAGTTAAGAGCTTTAGAATTAGTGTTATTCAGCATTATCTGGTCGCAGCAAGGAAAACTTTGGTTCATAGTTACAAAGGAAACTCCATCATAGGAATGTGGACCACATCCTGCCCCTGTACCCACCATTTATGGTGGCTACATTTATATATGATACATCCATATTTTTAATCATATACTCACATACCATAATTTTGATTGGCATCTCAGTCTTCATACCAGTACCTGTGCCCCCAGCTCTCAAAGCAAATATGCTTTAGTGTCAAATGTTTCAACTAAAAGTATACAGAAATCAACCCAGAAAATGCGAACAGCATTAATTTTTTATTTATCTCTTGACAATACATATGTACAATCAGAAACAACTAATCTAATATGACTCACTGGAGCGGCCAGCACACAGATCTGATTTCTAGAGTGTCCATGGCACCCTGCAGATTACAAACAGATCGCCCTAATGATTCTGGATGTCCAGCTCACCTATGTCACAAAGTTCATGTTCATGTTCGGCAAAGATAAAATTTGGATTAAGTTCAGCAAGGAAAAAATTTGAAGACAACAATTCATGATTAAATTCGCCTAATATAAATTTGATTTTGTTTTTTTAAATATACGTAATAAATCCACTAAATATATGTAAATTTTCAACAAGATATTAAAATACATTTATAATTAGAGCTATTGATATTTATTGTCTTATTATTTTTTAATATAAAATTTATATTTTAAAAAACATTTATATTTATATTTTTGATGAAAATTACGAATTATTTTTATAAGTTAAAAATCTAGTTAAATATTTAATAAATAATTATCAAAAATAAAATAATATTATACTAAATTTAAAAATTAATATAAATATTTTACATGTATAAAATTAAAATTATTAAAAAAAGTTCTATTTATGTCAAATGTAGATACTACAATGTTGCTCCTGAATTTCAGCAATACTGTTGAAACCCTTAGCTGCTCCCCCTGTTCTTCCAAATAGGAAATCTCTTTTGGTGATGGTTGCTCCTCCATGCTGAAAATCCCTTCTAGCAATGGTGGCTGTGACATAAAGGACACATCAAAGGTTTTGGTGCAACACCCAGGGCATTATTCGAAGCCTTACTCTTTCATAGACACTCTTATAGGCTTGTGATCTAAGCTTGGTGTGGCTGTGAATGGAAGGAATGCTAGATTGGAGGCGATGGTGGGGTTGGACGCATCACATAGGGGTCAAACTAATTTTTCATTGCTCAAAATGCTTGAAATATGCCAATGACCGTGCAAGGAAGAACACAAACGTTGATTTCTAGCGAACATTCTCCCACAGTTGATCTTGGAGAAGATGCCACAGTGGAGGAGGAACTCCATTAAAAGAATTCTCTAATCTGCCACTTCCACAATTTTTGGCTAAGCTTGGTGTTGACGTGGTTTTTGAGACCGCACCAACACAGAATAAAGTCTCCCAACGGACGCTCTATCCTCTCTTGAACAAAGTATTTAGCATGCTAAGATTGCGAGTAAGATCATGCTTTCAACTCCAAGGTTCCTTAAGTGCGAATAGGCTCAGTTTGGCTCGATGTGATTTTGCTGGTATTTCAAGGGGACTTACACAATTGTTCGACGACTGATAGCAGATAGTAGACTAAGGGTTTTCACGTAATTCGGAGGATTTGGCAAATGAGCACAAGTTTCCTAATTCTAATCGAAAATGAACTGAATTTAAGGGGTGTAGGGCCTAAGAAGTTTATCTTCTATCCAAGGACGGGATGTGGGATCAATCTTGATAGACTTCGACCAGACTCTGCTTCGCCTCACGTCGGACAACTTACACAAAGTCGGTGCAATCTTCAAGGGAGTGACAAAAGGTTTTCAAATTATAACTCAACATGTAAGCACCATCAGAACGACGCATACAAACACATGAATCACAATCGAAGTTAAGTTTGTAAAGTTTTCCAGTTGACCACACAAGGCAAACCTGCCGTCAGCAAGCCGCTAGTGGTATGGATAAAAATGAAGTTGCCTCAATTAACACCACAAGTCCACAACTAACATCTACTTGCATGATAATGAAAACTATTTTACTTTAAACTACTTCAAAGATGCTATGTGAATTGGAAGGACGAAGAAGCCTCAACAACTATTCACAACAAAGAAGAGTTCACCATCAATGAAAATTCTTTTATTATGAAAGCATACATGACAACTTCTTACAAAGTATCCAAAGGGAAGACTTTCCTTTCTTTTCAATCTACACTACTTTACTTTCTACTCTATCAACTTCTCTCTACTCCTCTAAGCTCTGCTTCTAATGAATTACAAATGAGGGGGACTCCCCCTTTATATAGCTAGCCAAGTCCCAAGAGACGGCTAGGGTTACATTCAATAGAGTGGCCAAAATCGTGCCACCTCAGCCCTAAACAAGATATGCCCTAAAAACCGCCACAAAGGAGAGTGGGGTAATAAATGCGCCATAATGTCCATTATTCCTTCTAGAAGATTCCATTTATAGACGCGTTCACATTATCCTTGATCCTTGTTCTTTGACTTCGCTCGAGCTTCCATTCTTTATCACTTGAGTTAAGACTTAGCCAATTTCTTGCAACTTTCTCCTTTCGATATTGAAACTCGCAACTTTATCTTCCTCCGCAGGTTGTAATATCATCGTGCTCCATCACCTCAAGTCATCGGGCTCTGGCTTCAACATTTCTCTTGCAAAACAAGCAAGGAGAAGAGAATTAGAACATTTCATAATGTAAACTTAATCCACTTCCAGGATTTTCACGTTCGTCGCCTCCAGTAGCCAACTTCTACTTTCTTCATGATCCTTCGTGCCTTAGCCAAATTTTCAACGCATCTTCCTCAAGGGCGCATCATCTTTGACAATATTAACTTCAACTGCGTCTTCAAGAAATTCATTTCACCTGCTGGAGCTCTGACAACCTTGATTTTATTCATCTCTGGCTCAAGAAAACTATCATCACGAAGAGCTTGGGCAAATTCACCTAGGCAATTCATTTCAAATTCATCGTCTGGAGGATCTTACCTTGAAAACACATTTTCTTCACACTTGCCTTCGAAAATTTTAAAATTTTCCCTTAGGAAAATTCATCAACCCGGTGCCCATCCAAAATCTCCACCCTGAAGGCCGAAGCGAAGCATGGAAGACCTTAAAATCAACTCCTCATCGATAATCTTCGATACCCAGAAGAAAATTTTCCTCAAAACGTGATGAATCCATGAGTACCCAACGAACGGGTTCATTAAATTTTTTTTTTTTTTTTGAATTTTGAACCTTAGAAAATTATTTCCCTGTGAAATTTAAATTTGCTCTTTGCATCTGTGAAGATTTCCTGTTGCTTTGACTTGAGAAATTTTATCAACCCGTGCAGCTGGCATTTTCTGACTTCACCTCAGGCGACTCATCTGTGCTTCAAGAAAAATTCCACCACCCCAGAGCTCTAGGCGTATTTTCTAAGGGAGAGAATATTTTGTGCCTTAGAAAATTTTTTGATCGCCTTGAAAATTTTTATTCAACTCTGTCTGCCTTGCCTGCGAGAGAAAATTTCATTTCATCAACTTACTTAGAAATTTTTTTCTTTACTCTTCATTTGGCAATTTCAACGCCTAGGCATGCATTATTCATCCTTTGTATTTTATTTTCCATAAAATTTCCAACGCCCTATCAATCATCTTCAACACCTTAGGCGCATTTGACAGTTGAAGGAGGATATTCATTCTTGCTTTTGAAATTTTTTTCATCACCTAGCAAGTTGCTTTACTTCACATTTCATTTCACCCTTTGGGCGCATAACACTTGAAGAAGGGGATTTAAAATCACGCCTTAGAAAATTTCTCTAATACCACTTACCACCTTAGGCGCATTCTGCATGTGATGAGGGATAACGCCTAGCATTTACCAAGCATGACCACGCCTTGAGGTATTTTCACTCACCTTTTACTCCACTTACCACTTTGCATTTACCTTTACCATCTAAACTTGGCGCATTTTGACATGCAAGGAGGATGACTCTTCACATTCCATTGTTTTGTCTTCACTTGACTCATTTGGGCGCATTTCCACCTAGGTGAGGGATAAAAATTGTTGACTTGTTGACCCACTTCTCCCTTGGGCGCATTTTGGCCTTGCTAGTGGATGAAACTCATTGACCACTTTGACTTATTCTTTTTAGGCGCGTTTCAGCTTGCTGGAAGATGGAATCTTCTCCAATGCATTAGCTTTTGTCCTTACATGCCCTGATTTGGGCGCATTTAGCCTAGGGTGGAGGACGAGTTTGTTTGACTGCTTTGACCTATTGCAATTTGGGCGCATTTCTTGCCTTGAGGAGGATGGAATTTGAAGTATGGGCGCATTTAGGCAAGGGTGAAGGATAAGCTCTCATACTTAGAATAATTTTGCTATCAACCCTCTTCCTTGGGCGCATTTTACCATAGGAGGTGGATAAGCATTTCACACTTAGAATTTTTTTTATATGCCTGGCTTGTGAGGAGGGCGCATTTTGCTATGCCTGCAAGATAAACATGTTGACTTTCCTTTGACCTTTTCCTCCTTGGGCGCATTTTGGCCTGTGTGAAGGACGAGCCCAGCACTTAGAGAGATTTCATGACCTCCAGCTGAGATGGGCGCATTTTCAAGGAAGTGAAGGATGAAGTCCCAGACTTAGCTATTTTTCTCGTCTTCGCCAGCTTCTCATGCCCTGCTATTTATAGTAAGTCCTCTGAATTTGCGTCTCTGAAGCTCAGAATGGCTTGAAATTTTGCGCACTGCATCCTCATAACCTTGTTGCCCCCTCGATACTGCCATTTTTAACTGACCTGCTATTTTTAGCCCATTTCCGGAGGTGGTTTACTATAAATAGTAACCTCTTGTTTCTGATAGCTCCACTGCTTCGATTGACCTGAAATTTTAATGAGGCGCTCCTCGCCACGTGGCCTTACTGTTGGCACTGACGCATGCACTCAATTTACTATTTTTAGCCTGTTTCCAAATTGACTTACTATAAATAGTAAGTGCTCCGTTTGACTTGAAATTTCACCAGCAGATAGCCTGAAGGACGTTGATCGCAGTGGTTTACACCGGTTTTCGAAAATTCTAACTTTTTGCGCCTCTTTTTGGGTCCCGAGGCTGGAAACCCTAATTCGCTATGCATGCGCATCAAATGATCTCTGTTTCTCTTCGTTTCTGTGGCATTGTGATCAGCTCGTGAATCTAAACTGCTGGGAAGCGGCTGTCGGGACGTACGTGCTAAAAATAGCAAGTTCCTTACTGAGTGAGTATCTCCATTTGCATGTCACACCATCGCGAAGCTCTCGAAAAACCCATCAGGAATCATCCGACATGCACAAGAAACCCTGACCTGCAAACCCTAAAAATAGCCTCGGAAGACTGAATTCTGAAAGTTGTCGTCTCGTCTTGCATGTTATATCATTGCGAAGGTCTCGAAAAACCCAGAAGGAATATGCAGACATGCAAAGAAAAACTCTGCATATGGACCCTGAAATTT
The DNA here is from genome assembly GCA_007258455.2 of Sequoia sempervirens. Lineage (NCBI taxonomy): Eukaryota > Viridiplantae > Streptophyta > Pinopsida > Cupressales > Cupressaceae > Sequoia > Sequoia sempervirens. Next base: position 164,598 of record VDFB02128877.1, read on the forward strand.
GCCCCGGAAGCTGGACTGCTAAAAATAGTAAGTTGTTCGTTTTCACTCAAATTTTGCACGCGAACAGCTTGATGTGCTCTGAACTCAGTATGACTCTCGGAATCTCAAAATAGCTGATAAATTGCCTGTAATTTCACACTTACTAAAAATAGTAAGTACCTCAGAATTCGATGAAATTCTGCCGGGAGCGTGCTGGAAACATGCTGACAACAATGTTAGTCTCAACTTTCAATTTATTCACTTTACTTGACCTCAAACTGACCAGGAAGACTCAAAATCCTAATTTTCAGACTTGGCCAAAATTTACATTGAAGCTTGCAAACGGGAACATCCCCAGAAAGCAGACCATAGAAAAGAGAAAAGAGACAGACGAAGAGAGAGAGGCACAAAAACCAAAGCCAAAAAGACCAGAATGGAGCCAAAATTAGGGGTCCCCATTTGAATGGGGCGATGTGTGAAAAAGGTCACAACACTTGGCAAAGTTGAACGAATGGATATTAAAGCATTGGCAACCCTTATTGGATGGAGAACTTTGCATTGGGCCTTGTGCCAAGGGTTTCTTTTATGTTACTTGTGAACTTGTTGAGAATAAAGCAACAATACTACAAAAGGACCTTGGATTTGGAATAAGTCATTCTAGGGCACGAAGGCGTGGATCCAAACGTTAACCCCTTCATTGAAACTTTCTTGGTCACCTTGGTTTGGGTGCAACATCCAAATGCCACTACATTTTTTGGGATCTTCATGATTACACTCCATTGAAAACTCAATCAAAAAATTCATCTTAGGGCCGACATCTTCAAAAGACCATTCCTCCTTTACTCTTTGCTCCTCCTTCACATTTGCAAGGATCTTAGTGGAGTTGGATCTTGCCCAAATCCTTCTTGCTGAAGTCAAAATCAAGGTTGGCTCCAAGTTTTGGAGTCAAATGGTTGACTACGAAGGAATTGCTTTGAGGTCCAAAAGGTGTTATGCTGCAGGCCATAAAGCTAAAGAATGCCCAGAAGTCAAAACCTCCTTCTGAAAATAAAGATGACCCCTGGAAGCAAGCAACTTGGTGGAATGGGAGCTACTCTCAACCACCAACACATTTTTCAAAGCACCTCCAAAACCTAATTTATCTAGTGATCAAGCTCCCTAAGACAAGTTTACAAAAAAAGCTACTATGAAAAATAAGAATGCCTTAGAACTGGTACTAGGGCAAGCGTCTTCATGTAGCCAAAGATCTGAAATCGAGGTTTCTTTTAAAGCAAACCAAATGAGAACAATCAGATCAAGCACAAGGAGAAAGCCACCAACAAAGCAAATGTTGGTAAGTGTCCAATGTCTCTTTGTTCCCATGATAATAAGATGGAAATGTTGGACACATAGACAAAAGGAAATTAATGCGATCCTTTGTCTTTTAGAATCCTTTTGGTGGAGGTAATGCACCCTTGTTTATGGGTTTGATGCACTTTTTCTTTCTAAAAATCTTTTTTATGGGTATGGCCCCCTCTGGCCAAATTCACCTATAAATAAATTAAAATTATTAAAATAAAACTAATATTATTTTAAATTTAAATATATTATAATACACTTAATAACCCCTTATAATATAAATATTTTAAAAAAATTAATTCAAATATTTTAAATTTATAAATATGTTAAATATATTATAATTAAAAATCCAATTTAAGTATTTTAAAATATTAAACTTTAATATATTGAATACAAAAATAAAATAAAAATAAAAATTGATATGGTTTGAAAAACATAATAAAAATGTATTGAATTTAATAAAAAAAACTCTAATAATTAAAATACGAACACAACCTAAAAACTAAAATTTAAATGGGAATAGAATCGGGCCTCTCTAAATGCAGAAGTAGGCATCTCTTCCAATACCAATAGTGGTCTACCTCTTGTTGTTGCATGGAATCAGTGAATAATAGCACCATTAGTCATCACTATTCACTAAGTCACGAGCATTAGTGAAAATAATAGGGCAGAAATTGGAATCAGCACTACGTCTGAAAATGTAGGGAAAAATAGGAATGGGGCACCACATTTGTGAAATAGTATTATGTTGCAGTGAGTGGCCAATACAAAAACCTAGCTTGTAGACAAAGACTTGCAAGGTCAAAGACAAGCATGCCAAAAATAGTATTGAGCTTGCGACATGTTTTTACATCTTGCAAGTGTTAACTTGATAGGAAAAATTTAGAAAACCCTAATAAAAACACTATTTTAAAATAAAATTTATAAAAAAAGGTTGTAGGCCCTTATCTGCACAAATATTAAGGTGAACGAGAATGATTTTTTAAGATTTTTTTGAAGTTTGCTGAATTTCAAATTTCATGGATGAAACTCAGCAAATCTTGACTGGGCTGCATGATACTCATATGTCCCACACTTGAGGGGTTTCATCCCCAAGACTATGAACAGATCCAAACTTGAGGAGATATGTCCTCAAAATTCTGAATTGTTATAGTAGCATTCTGTTTCCTGTATTTATAGTTGAAGTTTGTTTTCTTTTCATTTGGAAAAGATGATTCTCTATTATTACTAGTGTTGCATATAAACCTCAGCCTAGGCGATCCACCAATTTTGGTAATTAATTCCAATGTTTGTTGTTAATTGATCGATCACTCCCAAGATTTCAGGGAGATAATCTACCACATAACTCCTAATTTAATTGCATGTAACTAAAACTAACTCCTTATTCTGTTGAGATAATTGATAACTAACTGAAATTGACTCACCTTATTCTAGTAGAAGACTTAAGATTAAAGAGTTAGTCTTAAATTGACTGAGCTGCTGACAAGGCTATTATTATTCTAGCTACTGGCTAATAAAAATTACATTCAATGCTAAAATGGAAATGGATATATTACAAGTCCTTCCCTCCCAAGATTGCTTGTGCTCAAGCAAGACAAGGATGGGTGATTGAGGATATCACCCCACCCTCAAGCGCTATCCTCCTCTTGGTGATTGAAGACCTTTTGGTTATGCCTCGTGCCTCTCCACACTCTATACCATTGTGCATAGCTTACTCTCTCCCTCCTCATTGGAGTATACCTCAATCAAATTTACTTGCCCCTTTACCAAGCATGTCTATCGGGTTCCAAGGATCTTCATTGTTAAAGTATAACTATTTCCTTCCCATCTCATTGTGGGTCCTATGACCTAGTTGTAGACTCTTAAAGGTGTATCCTACCTCTTGATGGCTTGTGGGTCGAGAGGGTGCAACTCCCAATTTCAACAGAAAAGATTTGTGTTGGGTCCTCTGCTACTGCTATGGTGCTCTTGTACCCACTCCTCCAATGGTAGACTCTTGAATGGATCAGCTAGGTATAGTAGTCTCCCATGTCAATGATTTAGAGGAAGGAGAGATAAGGCAATTAGATGGTTCCAATGTCAAGGCCCTTTTGATGGCTACCTGCAATAGATTTGGGCCAAAGGCCTTAACTAGACCTTTGAGGGGCTCTTTCAACCCTTCAATTAAAAGAAACACTAGGTGCCTCTCTGATACATAGGGCACCTTCATTGCTATCCTTTGAAATCCAGCCATGTAATTGCCCATTGAGTTTTGGTGGCATAACTATGCAAGATCCCTGAAGTGCTCTTTAGGGTCTCACCTCTCAATTCTATCTACCAATCTCTCACAAAATTCCTCATAGGCAAATGATATGGCTGTGGCCTTGAGTCATTTGGCCATGATACCACCATTTGTGTGCAACCTGTTGTACCCCAAAATAAAATTTTTTGTTACACTTAGACATTTTGAAGAAATGAGTAAAAGTCTTGATAAATTTGTCAAAAAGGTCAAAATTTGGGTGTGCGTGTCTTGCATGAGGGGTTAAAATATAAAATTCCCAAAATCTAACGATCTGGGTTTGCTCGGAGCAGCTTAATCTACAAAACCCAGATCTCAGTTTTTCATCCCTACTTTTTAGGAAAACTACTATTAGAAATTTCCTAAAAATAGTAACTTTTTCTGGGTTTCTTTTGAAACGGATACTTGCAAGACTTTTTAAAAATAGAAAGTTGGTCCGTTAGAGTTCAAACTGATTTTGAGTGGCTCAAAATACTTCCATATCAGGTTGGTGTAGTCAAAATCTCAAAATAATCAGTTTTGCCCTAGTGGGTCTATTCTGCTTTTTCAGGAGCATATTAGGAGCTCCGAGGTCATCAATGGAGATCAGTCAGCTGCTAGGCGTCAAATTCAACACTCAAGCGTTCAACAGAAGGCGAGTTGGTGAGCAAGCACGAAGAACGAAGAAGGTGAAAATTGTGAAAATTTTCTAACTCTAGTTGCCATGGGCGCCCCAGGCAAGAATAGGCGCCCATCTTTTTAGGGCATTAAAAGTTGAAATTAGGGTTTGAGCCTCCAATCAAAGTTGCTCAGTTCTCTTCCAGCTCTGCAAATAATTCGACGATGCAGTCAACGGATCATCTAGTCACCTGCGATTCAGAGTTGAACAGGGAAGATTCAAACAAAAGTCGAAAATGAAAAACATGAAGATTATCAAAATTTGACTAAGTCTGGGAACTTTGGGTGCCCCTGGTGAAGAGCGCCCAGCTTTTTGGAGCACCTAATTCAGCAATTAGGGTTTGTGAATATGCTCAATCTTTTCAGTATTCAGCCAGCTCCACAATGCCCGTCTCCGTCAGATCATCCGACTGTCCAATCTCCAGCAGATTCAAATCAAAGTGGAACATACAAAATAGAGGTTTGAACTTGAAGAAATTGGAAATCAAGAAAATGGCCAAAGTCTGAAGGGTTTGGGCGCCCCAGGAGAGAAGAGGCGCCCAAGTTTTCAAGGGCCTAAACAGATGAATTTGCAGATGTAGCTCTAACATGATTTCTTCATAGTTGATCTGGCTCTCCAACGAGATATTCAACATGTCAATTAGAGTTTGCAATCGCTAGATACGAGAGGCTGAACAAATGGTTTGATGAGAGCTAAGAATCAAGATTCAAAAGCAAACACGTGAAAATGAAAAATATTTTAACTTTGGTGAGTTTGGGCGCCCCACCTTGCCAGGGGCGCCCAAGCTTTTGAAGGCCCCCAGGAGACCCCTCTTAATATCTCCTTAGTTTCACAACGAGCATAACCATCAGTCAATCCGATGCTCGGATCACCAGATTTGACAAGATCATCCGTAGAAAAGAGTTAATGAAGAAATTGAAAATCATAAAAAATGGCTAACTTTGGACAAAATGGGCACCCCTGGAGGAAATAGGCTCCCATGAATTTGAAGGTCGAAATGAAGTTTTTAACCAGAGATGCCTCCAAAACAATCTTCTCAGAATGGGTTAGGCTCCGCGATGAATCATTCAGCTCGTTCATCAGATTAGTTTGCAAGCCGGAAATGGAGGTCAAAGTAGGGGGTCAAAGTTGTGAAAAGTTGAAAATACAAAAAAAAAATGACTTAACACTGTTTGAAGTGGGCGCCCCTAGCCAAGAAGGGCGCCCAACTTCCCATGCCTTAGTAAAATTTTCAAGATTTTCAAAGTTTTCAAGTTTGTGAGATGAAAGATGGACGTCCAGGTTCAATGAACAGAGGTTTTTAGGGTTTTGAGGATGAAAGTAAAAGAAAGCAAGCTTATTTCAAACCCTAAATCTATTTAATACATCATTTCAATGCAAAATTCATCATTTTTGCAGGTGGCGTCCCAAGGAGAAAGTTGGAGCAGCAAGTTTGAAGAGTTTTTCATAATTCAAGAACTCAAGTTTGCTGGTTATCCATAAGATTTTTCAGATCAGCAAGCATAAGGTCTTGCTTTTTCAAGTTTTTTAATCCAAAAGATCAAATTTTTCAAGAAGGCGGCCAAGGTTTTCAGTTTTCAGCCATCTAGGTCTTATCATCTCATTCTTTTGATGAAATTTTTGAGAACTTCATCAAGTTGCAGCAGCTTCTTTTTGCTTTGCATGTTAGTGAAATCCTTAGTGCATTCAATTTTTGATCATCTGGGTCCTCTCAAATTAGTCTTCTGAAGAAAACCCATATCACAGCTTTTTTTAAGCAAATTTTAAATATTTTTCGATCAGCCATCAGTGTTTTTCAAATCTAATCAACTGGGTCCATTTCTAAGTGTATTCTGAACAAAACCCAGGTGCTAGTTTTTTTGAAAATTGAAGAAATTAGGGTTTGCTGCTTTTTCAGTCAAAAATAAAAAATTTCAAAAACGGACGATCTGGGTTGTCTTGCAACGAAATTCTGAGCAAAACCCATATCTCAGAAATTTTTTCAAAAATTTGTCCGTTAGAGGAAGAAAAATCAGCATTCTAAAAATAGTAAGTTGCTCAAAACTTGTCTGAACCTAGGCGAGTTTATAGTCATTCTTCAAGGTTTCGGAAATGGAGTACACTCCCAATGTTTTCAAGACTGAATCAACTCTCTATCATGATTACATCAAAACAGCTGAGACGGACTTGCATCTCATTAAGCCGGTGTTTGATCTACACGCTTTGGAGAGCGCAGGCAACACTTCAATCAGAAACCTGGGACACTTTGGACTCCTCGCAATAGCGTCTATTCCTATATCAGTTCAGAGTCTTGAGTTCGTAATCGCTTGCATCAAGCATTACAACCCGGCTACAAGGGAGATTCAATCAGTTGATGTCAGATTGATTTGCAGTTTGAAGCCTGATATGATCGAGAAGTGTTTCTCCATTCCCCCTTGGCCTGAAAGTGTCACTATCTCAAAGGGTGAATGCGAGAGGATATGGGAAATGCACAAAGACAAGTACAGTAAGAAGATTGCACAAAGGTGGATGAAGGAGAAGCATAAGACTTTGCCTAAGAACGTCGGGCGAGGAGAGTTCAAAGATGAGATTGCTATCATAATCACCTTGCTTAACAGGGTAACTGGATCAGAAGACGCTACCAAGTTTCAGCCTTGGATGTTTTACGCCATACCCCAGATCATGAAGAAGACCGAGTTCTATGATTGGCCCACCTTGATCAGTGACAGCCTACATCAGCAGATAACATAATACTTCTAGTTTCATGAGTTCCATATGGTTTCTTACCTAGTCTACCTGGTGGCCTATCAAGGTCAATTCAGAGGGTTGAACGCTGAGGGATCATTGAGCATACAACATACATACAACTACCATCCCCAGTTGGAATTCACGAAGTCACTGCATCACTACAAGAGAGTGAATGAGGCTTTTCTGATGTACACAGTGCGGGACTTGGACAATGAATTGCATGTCCGTATCTCTTCAGTTGCCAGGGCAGTGATGGTGGAGTGGGCAAATTGGTTCATACAATTTCCTACTTTCACCTACCTCAGGGTCTATGGCTATTCAGGTGCCCCGTTCATGCTACCAAGGTACTCGTCAGACGAGGTTGTCTTCACGGAGTTTTGAAGGCAGGCACACGATGTCCACGCATTCTTGAGGAATAGAAAGAAACCCGCCCTCAATTTTCCATTGGGACTGAGAATCTATACATGCAGGACAGCAGTGGATGCTAAGACAATGGGAGACGAGTTAGACAAACTTGGCCTCAAGCCTTACAGCGAGAGACGATCATTTGATCCTCATGGTGTCTACGTTGGCCGACTTGAGAAAAACTATGCTCATATATCCGCCCTTGAAGATTATTGGGCTAATTGTATAGATGAGTTCGAGGTGCGAAGGCGTAGTTACAGCAGGCTCACTCTTCACCAAATGAAAGACTGCTTAAATGAAGACATAGAAGGGTTGTCAGATGATGATGAGGATGTGCTTCTCCCGATGTATGCTCAAAAGTGAATTGAAGATCAGCCCCTTCCTCAAGTCAACTGGGCTAATAAGGAATCCCTCTTAGTCAAAGATAGGACAAGACAAGTCCTTGAACATAGCAAGGTTTTCCTAATCCTTAAGAGGAAAAACTCCATTCTAGTAGCAGAGCCGCCAAAGACAATTCCCTCTTCTTCCAGAGCACAGTCAAAAGGGAAGGGCATGAGTCAGTCTCAAGAAAGCGTTAAAGGTAGTAGATCAAATAAAAATGTAAGAAGAAGGTTAGACTTCTCAGGCATAGTCATACATGAGCAACCTACAGTTGTAACAGAAGCTCCTCTTGACGAGCCTGTACCTCAGAAAGAAGCAGAGGAGCCGCCTTTAACACATGTTTCTGTACCTTTGGTAGAGCCTTCACCGATTCACATCGACCTTGATATTGAAGATGATGAAGAAATTGCAATTTTACCTCCTAAGGGAGTTAGTAAAGAAACTACTGTCTTGGCTTGAGAACTCCTTGGGAAGGGTGAGAAAAAGACCTTCATATCAAGTAAATTTTGATGATCTTGACAACATCTATCAGGAACCTCCTAAGAAGAAAGCAAAGAAGCAAGTTCACTTTGATAGGAATCCTGATAGCGAGATAGTCATTGAGACTGCATTACCCCCAGAGGACAAGAACAGGGATGAGGTGAATATGGATGACTTCGTGATGGTCAAGGCTAATCTTGGTAGAAACACCAAACATGCAGATGTCAGTCTATTCAGAGTTGTGTCTGAAAGTCTTCAAGAAAGAGTGCTCAAGGATGGAGAAGACAAGGCAGCCCTCAAGGCTGAAATACAACAGCTCAGGCTTTATATCTCTAACCTTGTCCATGGTTCTTCATAGGCGACCCAGCTGCTGCCCCAGGTTTTAGAGACACCAGCTGATCATCATCAGTTGAGACAGTTGGTCATTTGTGGGAAAGAAACTCAAGAGTGGATCGAGAGTTTCATTGTCAGAGGAAAAGAGATCTTGGCACGGATGTTTCAGTTAAGAGAAAACGCTCATGAGCTACGTCAAGGTATCCAAGGGTTTGAATAAACAGTGGTTGAAGTAAAACCAAGGCATGAAATCATCATTGCTGATTTAGATACAACCTATGGTTCAACAGTTTCAAAAGAACACAAGAGGCAGATCCTTGCTTGGAGAGAGCGTCATGTTTTCAAGGTTAAAACTTACGAGAGGATATTTGAGGAGTTTATTGCCTACAGACAAAGGGTGATTGAAGCTCTTCTTTTCATTAGTGAGTTTGTCACAGAGATTCCTTCTCGATACAGTCTTGAAGATGGTTCCTACGTCGGGCTTGATGAAGTGCAAACTCAATTTCAGAGTGTTGTTCGCAGCTGTGATAGCAGCAATCCAATTGGTGGGAGGATAAGTCATATTTCGATGATGTCAACAAAGTTTGAGAAGGCAGCCAATGAGGTCGAAGATTTCCTAATATCAATTGCAAATGGAGAGGATATCTTAGAAAAGCGCAACTTTGCTGTTGATGGGATAGATGCACTGAACCGGGACACAATTTCTTGCTTTTTAGCGAATGTCATAGAGATTTAAAGCAGCTTTCGTCTAGAAGCTTTTTTTCCGCTTTCTTTCTATTCTTGGAGCAATTCTTATCCATTCTTTGAAGAAGAGAAAGAAGATAAATGTAATATTTGGCGTTTCTCGTTTTTTCCTACTTTCTTAGGTGTTAGATGTTATCTTCTTTCTATATTTAGAAATAAAGCTTGCTTGCTGAGCAAGCCCTAGATTGTAAAAGCAAGGAGATTTTAGGGTTCCCTACTCCTCTGCTTGCCTATAAATAAGAGCCTTTGCTCATTAGTTTTCTTTAACCATGCTAGTGATAACAAAACACTGAGCCTATTGTGCCTTCTATTTGTTATTCAAGTCTTGTTCAATTGTTTTATGATAGCAAATTGTTGAGTCTCTTTTAGCCAACAAGGAGTTATTGTAATTGCTGTTCCTATTGTGTAAGAACAAGATTGCAAGCCTCTTTAGCTGCAAGCCCTTGTTCTAGGCATGTTAGTAGTAGATTTTGTTCTAGAAGTTTGAGAAATAAAATCATGAGCCTCCTTTGCCTTGATATAACGTCTCAGATTTCCATTATTTGTGTTATGCTTTTATGATCTTAATTTCAACTTACATTGAAGTGTGTAGATGTTTGTTGGGAAAGAGTTTATTGAAGTACTTTGTCAGAGATTCAACCTTGGTCGTTTCTAGTTTCTCTTGCTCTGCGTATTACTTGAGAAGTTAGAAACGTTTTTAGCTTAAGTTAGTCGTAGTTGAAGTTCTTAAAACAGAAAATCTCAGCTGCGGCGTTTGTGTTTAATAAACCTTGTGCTCTAGCTGATCAAAAAGATAGGCAACTTAGTTTTTAGTTTACTTTCTTTCATACCATCAACAAGAGGGAGCTTCCCCTCCTAATTCGAAGAGCGGTTTATCTGTGCATAGTTGTCCGTTTCAAATATGCATTCTAGAGGTGCGAATTTAAATGCCGACACAACCCCTTAAAGGTGAAGGATTGTAAATTTTATTGTCTTCCTCATATAGTGGACTCAATGAAAAATATATGTTCAGCTTTTGGATCCATGCTCTAGCTAAGGTTTTGCTGAATCCATCAAATGAGGGGATAGTGAATCTTCCCAAACTACTTTGCAAGCCTTTATGGGGGCCTATTTGGAGGGGTTTTACGTGCAGTTTTAGTTTTGTTTTTTGTCTTCAACGTACAAAATTTCATGAAAGTAATATCTACTAAAAATTTTGCACTCTTTGCTCCATATTCTGCATGTAGCACATCCAAATCATCTTCTTGTTGTCTGTCCACGTTTTTGTCCTGCATCTCTGTTGCTTCTTGCAAAAATATAATCTTGGGTAGATTTATACTTGTAGCTGATTTTGTCAGAACATTCTGATTCATGACTGCAGATGAAGATGCACCATGTACATCATAGACGAGGTGTACCAACATGATTGGTTTCCTTATCCTATTGGTTCTGAGTGAGCAGCTCAATGAATTGTTGTTGCCCTTCTTTTAGAACCACCATAACGGCCTTCAAACATTTCATAACTTCAAAAAATTCTTGCTCTTTATCCTCACTTGACATCATCTGCTTTCCCTATTCCTTGCGTTGATATGTTGTTTCCTTGTCACTTTCTGACATGTGGTAGATTTGGTTGGAAATTTTGGTTTTTCTGGGTCTTTTCTATTTTCTATTATGTTGTTTTTCGTTTTCCACAAGTTGGCAGAATCACAACTTTGATATCACTGAAATGGTCCAACTAAAAGTATACAGAAATCAACATAGAAAATGCAAACAACATGAACATGTTATTTATTTCTTGACAACACATACATACAAACAAAAATAACTAATCTAATATGACTCACTGAAGTGCCCAACACATAGACCTGATATCTGAAATGTCCTCGACACCCTACAAATTACAAATAGATTGCCCTACTGATTCTAGACGTCCTGCACAGTATCCACTTGTCCCTCACTTGAGGGTTTTGTTCCCAAGGCTATAAAACAGATCCAAACTTGAGGGGTATGTCCACAAATTCCAAACTGTTTGAAATATCCCAGCCAATATATGTGCAATTTTTTCTGATTTTTGCCACACAAAATGATGCCCTAATTTTCTGATTTTAATTTCTGCTCAAACCCCTAGTTTTCTGATATAATTTTGTGAGTATATTAATGCATGAACAGCAGTATTCATTCATCCAAATAATAGCTAAACTCATAGCCAGATCATAAGCAATATGAAACCACAACATATGTTACACCCCAATTGTATAGTTACTACTGCATAGGAAGTACATTGTAAATGTTTGAATCTTTATGATGAATAAAACAAATTGTTCTTGTGATCAACTGAATGTGTTTCTTGTGATCAACTGAATGTGTTGATTGTCTCATTATCTGATACTCCTATTGATGTAATTCTTGAATGAAAGTAGCATATAAAGTTATGGAATAATGTTGTCCTAACTTTCTACGATGCTTTATGTATATTGCCTTGGTTTTGAGCAAATGACTCCCGTTGTCGTGTCATGATGTGCAAGAAACAGGTTCGTACCTCCAGGCAGAGGAGAGATATCACTTGGGGAGGAATTTGGTCGGGTAAACAATAACGAGTACCAATTGGGCATACACACACATACAATAGACTGAGTAAGCTAAGTCATTTGTTGAAGTTAAGGGTAAGTCATCCGTAGGCTTGTTTAGTATCTTTAGGAGTCGTATCTACTTCTGAATGTGTGAATAAGTGATGCTTGCTAGTATAACCATATGTGGGATAATGTTTCTGGTTGGAGGTGGGCAGGTGTATATGTATATATACATATAAATACAGTAGGTACAAGTGTCCATAAGTATATTCATGTCGAAACAACGTATGAGAGCAGATGGATATGCCATACGTGTGCGTCGATATAAATGTATTTATGAATACTTATACATAAAGGAGATATACATATATATATACATGTATAGATACCCACAACTGACCTGTCATGACGATGTTACCTCGGTACTTACATATACACATATATCTACATATACATGAGTACGTATAGTGAAAGTATGCTGACTAGCTCGCAGTATACGTACATATAATTTAAAATGTAAATGTATATACATGTATAGGTGTAAAGGTAAATATATTTATATATTTAATATTATATTAAAATATGTATATATATAGTCTACAAAATATAAATATGTATACGAGATTATTTAAATTATTAATTTAAATAATTATACATAAATATTTAATGTAAATTAAAACTATATTATATAAATATTTTAATATAATAAGATATATATATATAGATATATTTATTAAAATAAAATGGAAAATCAAATGAAGTTTAATTAAGCATTTTATTGAATATTCATTAGAGAAAAGAAACTAAATCACGAAATTGGTAACATGATGTTTTTCTCTAAAACTGTGTATTTCTTTTGAAAGTCGAAATCGAATTGTTTTGACTTCTATATTGAATCAAATATCTTTGTTAATTAGCCAAATTCAAATGTTTCTTTGGAACTATATCAAAATGGTGGAAAAGAAAAGAAAATACAAAAATAGGAGCTCATGGCCGATAAAAATGGCGGAAGAAATAAAAACGCGTAGGAAAAATTGCGCGACCTGGCCAAGCAACTATAAAACGTCCGAGTCAAATTCGTGCAAGGCTAAAATGAAGATGTGGACGCCATTCTACCTGGGAAATAGTCTTGCATTAAAACATCACATATCCCTACCTGTTGAATCACACCAATACTAGGAGGTGTCACGATTTTATGAACTGAGCATGTGCGAATTGGAAATACCTCATTGTTGTCAGCTGGTGGAAGTCGAAATACTCTCCATAGGGCGACACATTTCTCCTTTGAAACTTTCCAAACCCCGTTGGCAGCACAAACGCCTTGAAAAGGGGAATTGGTTAAGTTTGCCAACACTATATAAAGCTTGCGAATGTTCACTCTTAACACACACGAAAATAGAAATCATAAGTTTGTTCTGTACGTTCAAGAGTGAAGAGTTATTTCTGCTGAGAAGGAATTTATCAATTTGAGAGCACTGATTGAGTATTCATCATTTGTTTAAGAAGCCTTTTGTCTGCTAGGGAGTGTTCTGTAGAGTTGAAAGAAGCATTCTTAGTGCCTGAGAATTACAGCTTGAAACTATCAACAGCTGAGTAAGAATTCGCTACAGAGCCAGTGGGAAATCCTTTGGTGGTAGGCTAGAGGAGAAGTATTCTCACTTTCCAAACTTCTAAGGGAAAGCTCTTACCAGGCATTAAGCTCTTACCAGGCATGTTAATCTTTTCCTTTTTATGCTTTCTATAATTCTTAAGTAAGTCTGTATCTTGTCCTTGTTTGAAAAGAAGCTAAAACTGAAAGTTGATTTACTTAGAAATGAATATGAAAGGATTAATGTTTGACAGCATAAGATAAATTGGGAAATAGGATGATTTTTGCATGTTCTCTTCTATTGGTTTGCATTCAATAGTGTACAGTTTACACTAGGCATCGAAAAGAAAACTGCATTAATTGTATTGACTCCATATATGGAGTATAAGCTTGTACATAGTTATTTAATACTAGGAATGAATCGAGAGCTTTTAATAAAAGGTTACAACTAGATACAAGTTAACTTAGTCAAGTTAATTAACCTCCTAGGATGAGAGTATCCTGTATAAAGGAGTTAGTTGTAGGTACTTATTAAAATGATCTCCGTTCTAGTAGATAGATTGTGGTAGGAAGTCTAGGGTACGGACTACCCCGATAGACCAACCTACGCGTAGAATAAGATAGCCTCAAGTCAAGTTGAACCTGGCTAGTGTAAGTGACAAATGGCCTACATTCTTCATTGAATGTAAACACTTTGGCCAAAGTAGTGTAAGGAACCATTTAGTTGTAGTACTTCACTGTCAGTTCACCGTGATCCCGAAATACATCCTAGTTCGAGAGTTGCCGGTTGCACAGAATCTAGCTTTGTAGGATCACAACACTATGTCCAGTTGGTAGTTGTTAAAGGATACCCCACCAATCTTTTCTTCGAAGGGAGGGCCGTTCATTGCAAAATGATCGTGCGGGGGACTGCATTATAAGTCCATGGTTGGCAGAAAAACGCTCGAGTGATGTTTCTCCTCCTCAACAACTGACCAATGATCCAAGACTTGACAGGACGGACTCCTGGACCTTCTTACTTCTATTGGTGCCAAAGCCTTTGGGCTATGTATGTATATTGTTCTTCTTTACTTTGTAATTTCATTTGAAATGAAATAGTTAAAAGTTACAAAAGATGTATCATGTTTATGTATTTGAAAATAATTTTTTTATCATTATGGCATTGTTCTTACTTATTGTGGTTGAAATCTAAAGTTTTAAATTTGACGTACAAGTGTGGTCGTCACAACATAGACTATCAAACATTCATCAATATGAGCCAAAATTCTGATATTAAATACCCAGTTTGCTGCTACAACTCAGACTTAACTAATGATGCAATCACACAACGAAATGGGCTTCAAACATGCCTAGCAATGTAACATGCCAATTGTTCACGTTAGTAAATTTCCTAGGTTTTTACCTCATGTAAATAAACTATGTTTCATTTCCATTGCAATAAAAAATTTTCTTTTCCAAAAGAGAATATCTGAGCATATTTGACATAACATAATTCCAAAGTATTGATTTCATTCTCAATATAAAGTATCACTTTCACAATTTTACAAAGATTGTATTCATAGATACATACATTGCTCAACCGAGCTTCGTAGGCAATAGATACAAATGGTCCAAGAAAATTCCTTTTCAAATCTTGGTCGCCAACTGATGAGGAGAAGCATCACTCAAGTGCTTTTCTGCCAACCACGGACTTAAATGCGGTCCCCCGCACATCGACCACATATGGTAAGATGGCCCTACCCTTCGTCGAAGGGATTGGTAAGGTAACCTCATAACTATAACTTTCTTGAGCTTAGTGTTGTGTCCTGATAGTGCAACCAGTGGCTAATTACACTACTTTGGCCAAAGTATTCTTCACCCAGTACTTCGAGTGAAAGTCATCCTATTCACATACACTACCCTAACTCGATGTGATTTAAGACTATTAAATACTATGCATAGGTAATTCCCTTAGGTAATCTTTAACCCCAGAAACAATCAAAATCACTATGATATTTCTACCAAGTAAGCATAAGTTATCCCCTTCATTGGACAATCTAATCCTAAGTATAACATATGAGCTTTCTAAGATTACAAAATAAATTTATATCAAATAACTTCTTAAGCTATTCACACTTTAATAATCATAGTATATAATACTATCGATAACATCCACTCCTTAATATGGAGTATGTACAAACACTCATAAGGAAATCATAACAACAAGATTCGTTTCCTTTCCAAAAAGCAAATATAATCTTTTCCCTATTCTAGCAATTCAATGCATTTCTCCACATAATAGAATCAAGACACTCAATCTTTCCAAAAATAGATAAAACATAAAGAGAGTAAATCACATGCTTGATATGCGCTATACTCCAATTGACCAACTGATTTCTTAGCTAAATCCTTCCTAAGAATCAGCTTGCAACTCTTTCCACTTCTCAATTCCTCTTGACAGAATTTCCTCACAATAACTCACACTAAATGCCTCACAGTTCTCCTCGCAAATAAAATCTCAGCTTAAAACAAGAATATCACAGATAAAAAGCAACAAAATGAGAATGCAAGTGAATGCCTATCCAAATGAGGAAAACCTCTCCTCTATTTATACAAAAATATGAGTTTTTGTTGCCTTTAAACAAGCTTCTCAAAGTGACACTTCTCAACTCACTAGCTTGACTCAGCAAACAAACAATAAGAGGTGGCAGAATAATTTGATGCCTATCAAACACATATACAGCCATGAGAATGAGTCGCCTCATTCCTAAAGACAACAAGAAAGATATTAAGAAATGCAAGGCATTGGTCTCCGATAGGTCGACTTATTTGGCCAACTGCATCCTTGACCAATTCATATTTCCATATGCTTGAATTCGTTGTAGGTTTAAGACTTCTATTCGACTTGCACCATTCATACTTTGGCACCACCATTTTACCATGTTTCCTATTCTTTTGGTCACTGTTTGACAGACTTAGTCAATGTTTATTTCTTGCGCTTTAGATAGCTTTGACTTTGTCTTAACTTTAACACTAAAACATAACATTATCTTTATATGGAGCGCTGTCAATACTTTTCCCAGCATGTAAGAATGTTACTCACAGCCTTGTTAAATGCGCGGCTCACACTAATGTTTTATTCACTATAATTTATATAGCGTGCGCTTTATTCACTATCACTTTGTATGCAAACTTTATATGCATGGTTTAAATGATATCAATGCGCTATTAAGCAGTGCCATATACTCTTTTAAATCAGCACATAATATATATATACTCATTGACAAATAAGTTTATTTAAATAAACCATTTGATATTCAAATGTATATATCCATGTTATTATTTCCATAAACAATATCATACATATATATATATATCTATATACACATACGCATATATACATATATCGACATACTCGTATGGACATTCCAACACGTCAACACATACGAATATATCAATATGTATATTTATATGTATATATGTATATATGCATATATCTCATATATATATACATTCGCTTTACAATCAATCAATCACATATATTTACTATCTTATCGACAAACATATATGCATGGGGTGTATATATACATGTCTTATTGTCCATTCAATACCCCCATGCCCATGAGCAATCCGTCCATGAGTATGCATAGGTACGTCTACCTACGTATTCTTATGTACGTGTTAACTCACGTGTATGGGTTATCGTCGACATGTACGTGTATACATATATATACATTTCATGTATATATATCTCATTGACTAAATATAGTTATACCAAGAAACACTTATCACAAACCAAGAATGTTCACAACATAAATCAAGATCCTTTCTAATTCAAACACAAACATGACTAAAGATGACTTACCCATTTCTCAAAACTATGACTCGACTTAACCATTCTATAAGTGAGTGTGTGAAAGCTCAGTTAGGTTTCTTTTGAAGGTTACCCGACAAAGTCCTTCTCTTGAGTGATACTTACCCTCTCTTCCGGAGGCTTGATCCTGTATTTGCATTCAACTCAACACATTTTCCACAATAGTCAACCGTTCATCAAAACAATCATTTGCATTATACATTTCATAGTCCGAATATCAACATTCATTCTTCATATTCATCTCATTATAAACAGCAAATGAAATTAACATTCATTCATCATTTTCTCAATGATTTAGATAAACAAAATGCAAACACATGTATTTCAATCAAAGTTACAGATACATTCACATATTCAGTATTTTAACCAATCATAGTAATAGTAAATAGATAAACGCACAACGGGGTGTAACAGACTCCCCCCCTTGTGAATCATCATCCCCAATGATTTTATGTAGCAAACATAGAACAATCCAAAAACAAACACAACATTGTTTTTCAAGCACTTTCAAAAGCATGTAAAACATGAGGAAACTTTTGCTCTATTTCAGCGTAGTCTTCCCATGTGGCAGAATTTTCTGCATATTGGTCTCACTGGACTTTGCATTGGAAAACCTCCCTATTGCGCAAGCGGAGCTTATGTGTTTCGAGCACCTCGATAAGCTCAATTGTTACCACTCCGGGGTCTTGTACCTGTAAAGCATTCCAATCAATTACATGATTATCACTTGGTATATACTTCTTTAGGTAAGAAACGTGAAAAATGTTATGCATCCGGGCAAGGGCGAGTTGCTATGCAATTCGGTAAGCAACATAATTTACTTCCTCTAGAACCTCAAAAGGGCCTATGTAGCGCAGAGCTAGTTTGAATGACTTTCCAAACTTGATAGAACTCTTATGAGGCTTAACCCTTAATAACCCTTAAAAACATGAGGAAACTTTTGCTCTATTTCAGCATAGTCTTCCCATGTGGCAAAATCTTTTGCATATTGGTCTCACTGGACTTTGCATTGCAAAACCTCCCTATTGCACAAGCGAAGCTTACGTGTTTCGAGCACCTCGATAAGCTCGATTGTTACCACTCCGGAGTCTTGTACCTGTAAAGCTTTCCAATCACTTACATGGTTATTACCTGGTATATACTTTAGGTAAGAAACGTGAAAGACGTTATGCATCCGGGCAAGAGTGAGTTGCTATGCGATTCGGTAAGCAACATAATTTACTTCCTCTAGAACCTCAAAAGGGCCTACGTAGCGTGGAGCTAGTTTGAATGACTTTCCAAACTTGATAGAACTCTTATGAGGCTTAACCCTTAATAACACCTTTTCAACTACTGCAAAATTCATGGGTACCCGTTTAGAATTTGCATAGCCTTTTTGCCTATCATTGGCCTTTGCTAGCCTTTGCTTAATAGTTCTAACCTGTTCCTCCATTTCATACAACATTTCTGGTCCAAGACTGACCCTATCCTCAAGCTTATTCTAGCTTATAGGGGTTTGACATTTCCGACCATACAATGCTTCGAAAGGAGCCATCTTAATTGCAGAATGATGGGAATTGTTATATGCAAATTCCAATAAAGGCAAGTAATCTTCCCACTTGTATTGCTGATCCATGCAATACATTCTTAGTAGGTCTTCAAGTACTTGGTTCACCCTTTCAGTTTGTCCATCCGTTTCTGGATGATAGGCTGAACTTATATTTAACTGAGTCCCAAGTGCAGTGAATAAGGTTTGCCAAAACCTAGGGGTCACACGAGCATCCCTATCCGAGATAATTTTGTAATATAAGACCCCAAATATTTTTTTTTTGAAAAATTCACCACCGCTGTTATAAATTTCTGAGTTTGTTTGCCTTGGTATTCTCATGTGTTATTCATAGTTTCATCATGCCACAGATAGATAGCATAGAACAGAAAATATATCATGAAGCTTGCTGATTGTGAGGGTTTTGGAGTTTGTTTGAGATGTTTTGCATAGAGCTTTAAGTACCATTCATCATATTGACTTGCCGATTGATAGATAAATATATGCAGAGGTAAAAACATATAGAAACCAGCTTGTAACCAAACTGTTTCAGACTTAATTGCTCAGTTCATAACATCAGCAAATTACAGTGATTCTCATTCAATACAAAGCTCAGAAAAGACAACTTCCAAACCTGATTTTAAAGCTCCAAGCAGCAGATGTGAAAAAACCTTCAAGCTCGCCTTTCACCAAAGTGGAGAGCTCTCTATACCCTTCAAAGCACACCATAAACTCCACTTGACAACTACAAGGAAGACTTGGCAGCACACTGTGAGGGCGACCAGCAATCATGAAGACTCCCAAAATGATACGAACTGCTCCAAGGCTTAGACCCTTAACTCCTTCCCTCCCAATGTCAAGGAACAACTGCACATCAGACCTCAACATCAAACAATAGAAGCCTTTACAGCAGCCGACTATAAACTAAAGTTTGTCACCAACAAGGGCATCCCCTGTAGAAGTTTGACCTGACCCTAAAAATCCAAAACTCATTCATAAATTGTAACCTTATACTTGTTGGAATTACCTTGGGAAGAGCTAACCAAAGATTCAATACCCATATGGATTGCCTAATCCATTTTTGAGTTATGAGCAAAACATCGGGTTCAGGTCAGTTTTCAAAGTGCCCTTGAAATGTTAAAATTTCACTCCAATCTCCTAGAAGCCACGCCAAAATGAGAAGATACCATTGCAAGCCAAGAAACCAATTGAAACACCTCAAAAATGTTGAAAGATCTTCATTTTCGAATGATTGAAACTTGTAACTTGAAGCACCAATGTGATTTTTGGATGAAATCACCCTTCTACCAGCTAGGGCAGGTCTTGCACTGCCGAAACCAGCCTTAGATATTGAGGGTTTTTGTCCTCAACTTCGTTTATTTGACTTCCTTGCGAAAAACCAATAGCATTGCAATAAGCAACCAAAACATCCATGAAGAAATGAGGTTTCAAAAGGGACTTTTAAAAGTCTCATCTTCAAATTAGGGCGACCAACCCTCAACCCTAAAACCAATGCCACTTTTTACATTTGCTTTTGATTTTAATTTGATTTCAATTCAAACTTTAGCTTTTATTTTAATTTTTGCCTCATACTTGGCCTTGGGCGCCCATCTCTTATTTAGCCTTCAAAAGCATTTTTGATGCTCTTTAAAACAACTTTAAGTTATTGTCTTAGGTGCCATGGTACTTTTTACATGTCCTCTTCACCCTCAACGTTGAAATATAAAGTTACTTTATAATAATCCAATTTCAAAGGGGAAATCAAATATTAAAATGCTTCAACCTTCAAAACTGATGCCTCAACTGAAAATGCTGTTGAGTGGGAACCCTGACTAGGTCTAGCTTACCCTAAATGACTTACTATTTTTAGTAAGTACTAAAAATAGTAAGTGGCACCACAAATTCAAGCCAGAGAGAAATTGAGATGCCCAAAGGGCTCACTGAAGACTGAAGCTCAGTGCTAGACCCCCTGCTAAAAATATAACTTACCAAAAATAGTAAGTGTATCTGAATTAGACTAATCCGAAAGAGGACATCGAAAATGGGGACATTACAAATTTTCTTAGGAATACCATGTAATCTGAACACCTCTTGAATGAATTTTCGAGCTATGACAGGAGCTCCATGAGTTAAATTCCCTGGTATAAAATGTGCTACCTTAGTAAGCTTGTCTACTACCACTAAAATGGCATTGTGCTTATTCCTTGACATGGGTAATCCTTGCACAAAATCCATACTGATGACTTGCCACTTACTTTTTGGAATATCATGTGAATATGATAGGCTTGCAGGGTGATGATGTTCAACTTTCACCCTTTGACATTCTAAGCATGTAGCCACAAATCTAGCAACATCTCTTTTCATACCCTTCCAAAAATATAATGTCTTCACATCGGTTAACATTTTTGTCATACTAGGATGTCCAAAGTATGGTGCTTCATTAACTTCTTTTCACACAAGATTCCTTAACTCCTTAGAGCTAGGCACATATATTCTTCCATTAAACCTTAACAATCCATTAGGTTCAAAGTGAAATCTCACATACCTTGTATCTTGTGGATTGTTCACGAGTGCTTGCTTAACTTGCTCATATTACTCATGCTCCTTGCATTTTTGCAACACTTGGCCTTTAAAGTCGGTTTGGATTGTCACCATTGAGCCGATATGTCACCTACAACTTAAGGCATCAACAACCCGATTCTTCTTTCCTTTGATGTAGTTGATATTTAAGTCATAATCTGAAAGATCCCTTACTAATTCTACCCTGAATTTTTCAGTTTTGTCCTCTTGCCATAATGTCAAACGGTTGTCTTGCATGGTCTGATTTGGTTTTGTTGATTGTTTGTTTGAGTTTCATTGCTTGTTTTTTCATTGCAAAATCATAGAGGAAAGCATAGAGACGAAGAGAACTATTGCATAAGTGAAAGACAACAATTGCAACTCAATAGAACCCCTTTTTTCAACTCTATTAGATCTGATTATAAGTTTCAGAGGTCTGATATACATTATATCAGACAGTAACAATAGTCTAAAACCCTTATATAATGCAATATTTGACTACCCAAAATGATAAACACATACTTGGATGTATAGCTCCAATTGTAGCTTGATTATTGAAGTCAAAATCATGAATCACTTCGCTGTTACAACTTCAAACGGTATGGCTGAGTATGATGACGAAATAAGTGTTGTAGAGGATCACCAATTGGCTGGAAATAATGATATAAATTAGAACATCAACTTTTTACCAAACCCTAGGTGCCTCCCAAAATACCCAACAAGCAGCCTTGATCAAAACTCCACAAATATTGTACCAAATCGAAGATAAATTGTTGCTGTGGAAGAATATGCAATAAAAATCAAATACCCATGTGCCTTAGCTGCCATAAACTATCAAAATCTATAATTATTTTCTGATAGCTCCCTGCTGCAATCCATTCTAAGTGCAGATTAACTTGTAATGAAGTCCAATGATGCCCAAATGGAAACCCATAGTAGATTTCCCTGTTATGTGAATTGGGTTTTCGTCCAATCCACTATCCTCCAAGGGATTTCGTCCTCAGAAGACCTATATGCTGCTGAAACCCTCTTCCAAGAGCTCAAACCTACAATTAGTTTTGTAAAAATGAGAATAGAATGCTCAAAAAGGAGCCCAACACATTGCTTTATAACCTCTCATGAATTTTTTTATAAAAATCAATTAAATAATTATCCTTGAGGGTTTTTCCTTATCAAAAGAAAGGGCACTTTTCACTATTCACTAGGGAAACTCGGGGACACGTCCCCCCCCCTAAAATGCCCCGTCCCTGTCCTCGGGACATTCCGGGTATAGGGGGACGGCAGGGGACCATCCCCTTTTTTGCAAAAAAATAAGGAAACATCCCCGAAATGGGGGTACGCTGTTGACCTGATGGGGGACGGCTGATCGGTCCTGGGGACGGCTAGGGGACGGCTGACCGTCCCCCACATTTAAAGTGGTTTTAAACTCAAAAAAAAAAAACTCAATAAAAAAAAGAAGCCCCTGCCTATGTGGCATTTGTGGGCCCCATTGTTTTTGACTCTTTTATGAGGAAAAAAAGGCCTCTCTAAGCTCTACGGTGGGATATTGATCCCAAGGACGTGGCCTAGGTAGATGAGGGGGAGACAGTTGAGGGTTTGGTTGGGGTTCCATTGGTTGAGGAGGAGCATTACAGTGGCAGTGACTCAGAGGATGACTCTGATTTTGATGCGGTTATGAGAGATGATTAGGGGCAGCAGTGCTCTTTGTTTATTCATTATTGACATACAATATTGTATTTTGATTTTCATAACAAACTTTAAAACTATATGGCAGCAATGTAGCCTTTGGGCATTTTGATATAAGTTTATAAATTATAACTTGGAGGTTGTTTCATGATTCGTGTATGTTAATTTTGAATGCGTATTGAGTATTGGCATAATGTTGAACACAAATGTTATATGTTAAGGTTCTATAATGTATATTATGCACGCCTTATCCATGTTATCATATGAATATTTAAAATTTCTCTATATTTTTAAAATTTTCCCTATATTTTTATGTAGCTGTTCCCCGCCGTCCCCAAATTTGGCCTCAAAAATCGGAAACTTGGGGACTCATCTCGTCGTAACACTGCTTGCTATTCACTTTATGATTTTTAGTTACTATTCACCTTTTACTATTCCATTAAAGCAAAACTTAATATTTTCACTTTAACCCTGGATTCATCAACTAAACTCCAAACTGAAAAGCTCTTAAGGCTCCCAGCCAAACTCCACAGCCCTCGGTTGGGTCCCCTAACCATTTTGTTGACCTACGGGAACTCTAATAGTAGGCCAACCTCCGCTATAGACTGAGTTGTCTAAGGAAGGGACATTACATAATCAAATATCAACTCCAACCATCTTCTTTGCCGTGCATTTAGATTGGGTTGGGTGATTTTCAAAATCGGTGTAGAAGTTAACTTCTCTTTGAGTAAATCAATTGCTACCTGGCATTTTTCCTACCACTCACCTTTTCCCTTTCCTTTGTAATGAAGTAATAGGATAGGCTATCCTGGAAAAGTTTGCAACAAACTTCCTATAGTAGCCTACCAAACCCATAAAACTTTTGACCTCAGGTACATTCTTAGGCACTGGCCACTCTAATATTGCCTTTATCTTGGCTGGATCAACCAAAATCCCTTCAGTTGAAATCACATGACCCAGGTACATCACTTTCTTTTGAAAGAAGGTACACTTAGAGAGTTTCCCATATAGCTTCTGTTTCCTTAATCGTTGAAGAACTATCTCCAAATTGCTTGCAATGCTCCTCATTCTTGGAATAAATTAGGATATCATCCAAAAAAACCAAAACAAACTTATCTAGGCAATCCCTAAACACGTTGTTCATTAGGTTCATAGAAATGCTGCCAACGCATTTGTAAGTCTGAATGGTAGGATTGTAAACTCATAATTCCCGTATTTGGTCCTGAAGGCAGTCTTGAATATGTCTTCATCTTTGATCCTCAATCGGTGGTATCCTGATCGTAGATCAATTTTTGAAAACACAACCGTACATTGCATTTGATAAAAAAGATCATCAATAGGTGGCAGTGGGTACTTATTCTTTATTGTAGCTTTATTAAGCATCCAATAATCTATACACAAGAACAATGTACCATCCTTCTTCACGAAGATCGCAGGTGCTCCCCAAGGTGAAACACTGGGTCTTATCAAACCTTTGGACAATAACTCTTCTAGCTATGCCTTGAGCTCCATTAATTCTATTGTTGGCATCCTGTAAGGCACTTTGGAAACAGGTTCTAATCCTAGCACTATATCAATGGAGAAATCGAATACCCTCTTAGGTGTAATCTAGGTAGTTCTTCTGAAAATACATCCACAAACTTTCATAAGATAGGATATTTTTCCATATCTGTCTCTCCAGTTTCCATCATTTCTCCTTAACCTCTAGAGAATCTTGTGATTCACAATCCATGACATTATCTTGAGGAGTGACTTCCTTAAGTTCATCTATTTTGACAACAAAAAGTTGACAACCTTTCTTTTTCGCTCCAAGCATTCGCATGGCAGAGATTTGTCGCAACTTAATATCTCTTGGAGTTCCTTGCAATGTCACCCAATTTCCTAGATCATCAAGACACTCTACTATCTTGGAGTGACCATCCACTTTGGCTCTATGTTTCCATAGCCAATTCATTCCTAATATAACACCATAAAATCCTAGGGGTGTTACGTACAAGTTTACTTTTGTTGAAAAACTAGGAAGTTCTACCCTAGCTTCGAACAAGCATAGCTTCACCGGTGCTCTTGTTTGGTTTGCATACTCAACAACCCAAGATTTTTCCATAAATCTAACTTTTCTAGATATTTGATTAGCTACTCTAGGTGAAACAAAATTTTCAATTGCTCCATTATCAATAAGTATGGAAATAGGCATACCAAATAAAATACTTGGAGTTTCCACTAGAGTGATTTGATACTTCGCTCGTCAATCATTTAGGGCGGCATGGATCTTCTGCTGAAATTCTGTTTGTTGGGAAGGAAGAGGATTTCCTTGTGGTCGTGACCTAGAAGGTTTGTTGGGGCAATTTACTGCATAATGGTTTCCATCATAGTTGAAACATCTTGCTGCTGGTCCTTTCTTCCTTGCGGACCCATCAGGTCTACTAGCATTTCCTCCAGCATTGTTGAAGTTGCTGCTATTATTGTTATTGTAATTATTCCTTATGCGTTCCCTCCTTAATTCTCTTCCATTATTTTGGGGTCCCTTATCCCCTTGCTTCTGAGAATCTTGCATTCCATCAAACTTCTTTGGAGTCTGAATAACTTGGGTCCCTCCAGAATTCTTTCGGTTTCTATTCTCTCGGTAGATTGAGATGGCCTTAAGCTTCTATTCTTGCTTGACAACTTTTCCATAGACTAGGTCCATAGTGGTTGGACTGTGCACATCTACTTCTCCACCTATTTGGCTATTAAGCCCCATAATAAATTTCCTAATATGGAATCATTCATCCTTCTGATACATTGGTACGTATTGTAAGAGACGGGTGAACTTTTCCCAGTACTCATTTACTGTCACATCTCCTTGTCACAGATTTTGAAAATCAGTGAGTTTCTGGTCATAAAAGAGTTGGGGTAGCCACCTTTTCCGAAATATTTCCACAAACTCATTCCATGAAAGCTTCAAGGAACTGAGTTTGAGTTCCATTTTCTTGTTCATGAACTAGTTAGAAGCTTCTCCTGCTAATTGGTAGGCTCCCCAAACAGCTTTGGCAATTTTAGAATAGTTTTTGATCTCAAAATATTTTTCCATTTGGATTAACCAAGCCTCAGCCTCTTCCCCGCTGGTGCTTCCTTCAAATTTTGGTGGGGTAATTTTTTTCATATCCCAAGAAAGTTTGGTTGGCATCCGCTTCCTACTGGTTCCTTTAGATTGAGAGTGTGAATTCTCATTCTCATGTTCGTGGGTCTGAGTATGATTGTGAGAATTCTCTCCCTCTTCTTCATTGATAGGAACTTCATCTTCTTCATTAATCGGGACCTCTTGTTCTACTCTATCTTTTTCCCTCACTTCTTGCTCAAGATTACCCAACCTTGCATTAGTCTCGTGTATGATAGCCAAAATTTGGTCCAATTTGGCTTCAGTACCATTCGGACCTTGTCTGACTTCTTGGCTCCCTCTAGGATTAGTCCTTGTTCTCACCATCCTTTGCAAGAAAAGGGTTTATACCTGAAGGTTCATCTTTATTAGATTCCATCATGTTTTATTTTAGCACATTGAAAACATTTAAATGAGCATTCATTCGCACATAAAAGGAATTTCACATAAGATTTGTGCACAAGTTTTGATAAAAACATAACTCTTTTATTCATAAGGATCTCAATATCCTTTCCATTTACATAGAATGACTATTCAAATAGTCGAGTGGAGAGTATCCATCAGATTCACTCTTAGATACATAACTCAACAGGCTGTACCTCTTAGATTTTTGTTCATCTCTCAATTGCTCATCTCTATCCCAAAAGCGGTAATAACTTTCGAATTTATTTTTCGAAACATAGTTACGGGGGACATATTGCTCTGATTCATTGTTTGAGGAAATTACAATTACTTCCATTAAAGGAAGATCTCGAGGGTCCCTAAATATTAATGTAGGACTGACACTACATTTTGAGGGCATATCCCTAGAAAGTGATAAGGTGTTAGACTTTGCTAGTGAGACTGGAGGTAAGTAGTTGAAATTGGCCTCCTCCTTCATCCTTCTCTTTACTTGACTAATTCGAGAAAGCGTGTGACTGATTGTCTCAGTATTGCTTAACCAGACAACATTTTCATAGTTGGTTCCCTCTATTGTACCAACATTGGCCTCTTTTTCCTTCTTTGCCCTTAGGTAGCGCTCATTCCCGATTACTGACTTTCTTGGAGTTAACCTGAGATGCACCATCTTGGCACAAGAATTTCCAAACATTAGTCTCATTCAATGTTGGATGGAAAGTATGGCGAGTTCATAGGTTCCAGAGTTAAAACCTGGTAGCTTTGATACCACATGCTACCAGGTTTAACTTTGAAACCTATGAGCTCGCCATACTTTCCATCCAACATTGAATGAGACTAATGTTTGGAAATTCTTGTGCCAGGATAGTGCATCTCAGGTTAACTCCAAGAAAGTCAGTAATTGGGAATGAGTGCTACCTGAGGGCAAAGAAGGAAAAAGAGGCCATTGTTCATATGATAGAGGGAACCAACTATGAAAATGCTGTCTGGTTAATCAATATTGAGACAATCAGTCACGCTCTTTCTCGAATTAGTCAAAGAGAAGGATGAAGGAGGCCAATTTCAACTACTTACCTCCAATCTCACTAGTAAAGTCTGACACCTTATCACTTTCCAAGGATATGCCCATTTAGGGACCCTCGAGTTCTTCCTTTAACGAAAGTAATTGTAATATCCTCAAGCAATGAATCCGAGGGATATGTCCCCTGTAACTAGGTTTCGAAAGATAAATCCGAAGGTTATTACCCCTTTTGGGATAGAGATGAGCAATTGAGAGATGAACAAAAATATGAAGGGTACACCTTGTTGAGTTTTGTGTCTGAGAGTGAATCCGATGGATACTCTCCACTCGACTATTTGGATAGCCGTTCTATGTAAATGGAAAGGATATTGAGATCCTTATGAATAAAAGAGTTATGCTATTATCAAAACTTTCCAGCAAAGTCTGACACCTTATCACTTTCCAGGGATATGCCCTCGGAATGTAGCATCAGTCTTGCATTAATATTTAGGGACCCTTGAGTTCTTCCTTTAACAAAAGTAATTGTAATTTCCTCAAGCAATGAATCAGAGGGACATGTCCCCCGTAACTATGTTTCGGAAGATAAATCCGAAGGTTATTACCCCTTTTGGGGTAGAGATGAGCAATTGAGAGATGAACAAAAATTTTAGAGTTACACCCTGTTGAGTTTTGTGTTTGAGAGTGAATCCGATGGATACTCTCCACTCGACTATTTGAATAGTCATTCTATGTAAATAGAAAGGATATTGAGATCCTTATGAATAAAAGAGTTATGTTATTATCAAAACTTGTGCACAAATCTTATGTGAATTTCCTTTTATGTGTGAATGAATGCTCATTTAAATGTTTTCAATGTGCTAAAATAAAACATGATGGAATCTAATAAAGATGAACCTTTAGGTATAAACCCTTTTCTTGCAAAGGATGGCAAGAACAAGGACTAATCCTAGAGGGAGCCAAGAAGTCAGACAAGGTCCGGATGGTACTAAAGCCAAATTGGACCAAATTTTGGCTATCATACACCAAACTAATGCAAGGTTGGGTAAATCTTGAGCAAGAAGTGAGGGAAAGAGTAGAACAAGAGGTCTCGATTAATGAAGAAGATGAAGAAGTTCCTATCAATGAAGAAGAGGGAGAGAATTCTCATGATCATACTCTGATCCACGAACATGAGAATGAGAATTCACACTCTCAATTTGAAGGAACCAGTAGGAAGCGGATGGCAACCGAACTTTCTAGGGATATGAGAAAAATTACCCCACACAAATTCAAAGGAATCACCAGCGGGGAAGAGGCTAAGGCTTGGTTAATCCAAATGGAAAAATATTTTGAGATCAAAAACTATTTTGAAATTACCAAAGTTGTTTGGGGAGCCTACCAATTAGCAGGAGAAGCTTCTAATTGGTGGATGAACAAGAAAATGGAACTCAAACTCAGTTCCTTGAAGCTTACATGGAATGAGTTTGTGAAAATATTCCGGAAAAGGTGGCTACCCCAACTCTTTTATGACCAAAAACTCACTGATTTTCAAAATCTGAGACAAAGAGGTATGACAGTAAATGAGTACTGGGAAAAGTTCACCCGTCTCTTACGATACGTACCAATGTATCAGAAGGATGAACGATTTCGTATCAAGAAATTTATTATGGGGCTTAATAGCCAAATAGGTGGAGAAGTAGATGTGCACAGTCCAACCACTATGGACCTAGTCTACGAAAAAGCTGTCAAGCAAGAATAGAAGCTTAAGGCCATCTCAATCTACCGAGAGAATAGAAACTGAAAAAAGTCCAATGGGACCAGTATGCAAAAGATTCTGCCACATGGGAAGACTATGTTGAAATAGAGCAAAAGTTGATTTTTCCACATGTGAAGACTATGCTGTAATAGAGCAAAAGTTTCCTCATGTTTTACATGCTTTTGAAAGTGCTTGAAAAACAATGTCGTGTTTGTTTTTGGATTGATCTATGTTTGCTACATAAAATAATCGGGGACGATGATTCACAAGGGGGGGAGTATGTTACACCTCGTTGTGCTTTTGTCTATTTACTATAACTATGATTGGTTAAAATACTGAATATGTGAATGTATCTATAACTTTGATTGAAATTAATGTGTTTGCACTTTGATTATCTGAATCATTGAGAAAATGATGAATGAATGTTAATTTCATGTGATGTTTATAATGAATATGAAGAATGAATGTTGATATTTTGACTATGAAATGTATAATGCAAATGATTGTTTTGATGAACGGTTGACTACTGTGGAAAATGTGTTGAGTTGAATGCAGATATAGGATCAAGCCTTTAGAAGAGAGGGGAAGTATCACTCAGGAGAAGGACTTGGTTGAGTAACCTTTAAATGAAACCTAACTGAGCTTTCACACACACTTATAGAATGGTTAAGTCGAGTCATAGTTTCGGGAAATGGGTAAGTCATCTTTGGTCATATTTGTGTTTGAATTAGAAAGGATCTTGATTTGTGTTGTGAACATTCTTGGTTTGTGATAAGTGTTTCTTGGTATGACTATATTTAGCCAATGAGATATATATACGTGAAATGTATATAAAAATATACACGTACATGTCAACGATAACCCATACACGTGAGTTAACATGTACATAAGAATACGTAGGTAGACGTACCTATGCATACTCATAGACGGATTGCTCATGGGCATGGGGGTATCGAATGGACAATAAGACATGTATATATACACCGCATGCATAAATGTCTGTCGATAAGATATCAAATATATGCAATTGATTGTATAAGCAAATGTATATATATGAGATATATGCATATATAAATATAAATACACATATTGATATATTCGTATGTGTTGATGTGTTGGAATGTCCATACGAGTATGTCGAGAGCTCATAGGCAATAGATACAAATGGTCCATGAAAATTCTTTTCAAATCTTGGTTGTCAACTGATGAGTAGTAGCATCACTCAAGTGCTTTTCTGCCAACCACGGACTTAAATGCGGTCCCTCACACATCTACCACATATGGTAAGATGGCCCTATCCTTCGAGGAAGGGATTGGTAAGGTAGCCTCATAACTATAACTTTCTTGAGCTTAGTGTTGTGTTCTACATAACAAGAACTTGTAACCCACTACAATTTCTGAACTAGCATGCATAAATGGAACACAGTGAATTGACAATGCAACCAGTGGCTAATTACACTACTTTGGCCAAAGTATTCTTCACCCAGTACTTTGAGTGAAAGTCATCCTATTCACATACACTACCCTAGCTCAATTTGATTTAAGACCATTAAATACTATGCATAGGTAATTCCCTTCCTTAGGTAATCTTTAACCCCAAAAACAATCTATTCCTTTTACCTAAATCACTATGATATTTCTACCAAGTAAGCATAAGTTATCCTCTTCATTGGACAATCTAAACCCAAGTATAACATATGAGCTTTCTAAGATTACAAAATAACTTTGTATCAAATAACTTCTTAAGCTATTCACGCTTTAACAATCCTAGTATATAATACTATCGATAACATCCACTCCTTAATATTGAGTATGTACAAACACTCATACGGAAATCATAACAACAAGATCCTTTTCCTTTCCAAAAAGCAAATATAATCTTTTCCCTATTCTAGCAATTCAATGCATTTCTCCAAACAATACAATCAAGACACTCAATCTTTCCAAAAACAGATAAAACATAAAGAGTAAATCACATGCCTGATATATGCTATACTACAATTGGCCAACTGGTTTCTTGGCTAAATCTTTCCTAAGAATCAGCTTGCAATTCTTTTCACTTCTCAATTCCTCTTGACAGAATTTCCTCACAATAACTCTCACACTATATGCCTCACAGCTCTCCTCACAAATAAACTGTCAGCTTAAAACAAGAATATCACAGATAAAAAGCAGCAAAATGAGAATGCAAGCGAATGCATATCCAAATGAGGAAAACCTCTCCTCTATTTATACAAAAATATGAGCTTTTGCTGCCTTTAAACAAGCTTCTCAAAGTGACACTTCTCAGCTCACTAGCTCGACTCAGCAAACAAACAATAAGAGGTGGCAAAATAATTTGATGCCTATCAAACACATATACAACCATGAGAATGAGTCACCTCATTCCTACAAGAAAGATTTTAAGAAATGCAAGGCATTTGTCTCCTACAGGTCAACTTATTTGGCCAGTTGCATCCTTGACCAATTCATATTTCCATATGTTTGAATTCATTGTAGGTTTAAGACTTCTATTCGAATTGCACCATTCATACTTTGGCGCCACCATTTTACCATGTTTCCAAAAAAGGGAACCCTACCAAAACCCACAATAGGACTGGCCTAGAACTTGAACTAGCATCGAACCGAACCCAAACCCGAACTTGCGCCTGAGATGGACGAACTTAGTAACTTATGTTTTTGATAATGGGTAGTCTCACCCATCTTGGGAATTAGCACATGGCCCTCTGTGTCATATGGTTTTTGATAATGGGCAATCTCACCCAGCTTTGGCTCTATTTCTTATGTTTGATGGAATCTTAGTTTTTGAATCTCTGTTTTGATGAAAAAAGGATCCTAGGTCTGATGCATAGATCACTAACATCAATCCTTTTCACATAACATTAAGATACAAATTGGCAAGGAGATTAGATTGACTTTAATCTTAAAGGTGAGTCAATTAGCCTTGGATTTGACCCTTTAATGCCTTGGAGATTGATTGAAATTTATTTGATTTTATAGAATTGATGAAACAATGAAACCTAATCTGAAAATGCAACTTTTCTGTAACAGAGAAACTACAAAACCAAATTTTCAATAGCAGATTTGGAAAGAGCAAAGTTCTGTGCACCTATCATACAAATTTGAGCCTGATTTTGCTGGACAAGGGTTCCTATGTCCAAAGAGCTGAAATTGCAATCTTCTTTCACGGTCCTTAGGTCCCTAGTCTAAGGCTTCTTCCTTTCGAATCCCATTGTCAGATCTTTGTTGGTTGTTGAGATAATTGAGTTTCCGTATCTTGTCAAGTTGTAGGGTTGAATGCAACACTGAACAAATTGTCTTCAATATTCCTTCAATATTCTTTAGATTTGTAACTTGCATATTCGAAGAGAGAGGAAGGGTTGTGCCATATAGGAGCTTGCCTCGGTCAAATCTTGTGTTGGTGTTTCCACCTCCACAATGGCAAAATTGATGATAAAGACCTTATCCTTTTGAGGGATAAAGGCTAAATGACAAATGAATGATGAATCAACAATTGGATGCAACTCAACACTCAAATCTGATTTCCTTGAAGGACTGAAGTCATGCACATCTCCTCAAGGTTTGATTGCAATTTGGCTTGAATTGATTTGAAGACCTACAATTGTTAGTACTCACAAAACAAATGATCACAAAACATGAATGGACTTACATAAAAACATGATGAATGCTTGACTGAGAATAATGCTGCAATAATGCTCATAAATCTGTTCTTGATGCCCTTGATTGATTTTAGAATCTACAATTTGCTTTCATTCATAAAGTGCTTCCTTAATGCTCAAAATAAGAGGAAAGCATGCTTAAATATGCATTCTAATTATTCCTTTTGGGTAGGGGCCGACCTGGGGTCATTTTCAACTCATAAAAGCCCACCAATTGAAATTTACAACATTCAAAAAATTGCTTTTTGGACAATGGCGCCCTTGGCAACATTGTCTGATACTTTTTGGCCCATTTATAGGGATGACGGGGAATTAAAAATATTTAATTAATTTGAACTCGAAATTGGTAAATTATTATTATAATTAAAGTTATAGGAAAAATAGGGTGTCAAGGTAGTGTGAAATTGTCAAGGGTGACAATTTACAATGCTACATTTAGCCCCCACTTTAGTGAAAGTATGAACTTACGCTCAGACTCACACTAAAGGAAGAATATGTGGAGGGGTTTAATTGTCCAAACATTGAAGAGGTAGGATGGAAATGAATTTGGGGGGAATGCGCAAGCCCCCAGGATTCAAGGTTCCATGGCAAACCAACATAAGGACAAAGGAACACACATGTGAAGTGCAATGCAACATGGAAAACACGAAGCATACACAATGAAGACATATAATATAATATAATGCAAACATAACATGAACATGAACAAAATGCTAATGTGATGCAAACACATAACATATAATGATCACAAAACAAAAACACATGGTTAGTACTTAAAAGGATTCGAGTCAGTAAGGAAAAGAGACCTTAGTTTTAAATTTGTCTCAAGTACCAAATGTCATCCATTGAATGTGCTATCTAAACAAAATGATGCCCTCATAGGGATGTTAAATCACTCATGAGCTACATGGATCTACTGGCTAGCAAGTTGTGTTATGCTAGGTGTCCATGCAATATAATGGGTTCCACAAGGCTAGCAAGCTACATTATGCTAAGACACTCATGAAACACGTCTCCATTGGCAAGCAAGTTGCGTTATGCTAGGTGGCCATGTTAAAAATGCTTTGAACTCATAGACCAACAAACTCCATTATGCTAGGACTATGCAAACCACGCTAAAGGGAGCACACAAAAATCACCTCAAGGGGTGTACAAAGCTTAACATCATGGGGGACGAACAAATGCTTAACGTCATAGGGGACGAATACATGCTTAACATCATAGAGGGCGAATTGATAACCACACCTCTGAGGGCATTATAACAACACCACCACTAAAGGGGTATGCAATAAGTTAAATCTCACAAGACATCTTATGAAATGTCTAGGGGATATGCCCCCCCTTAAAATGTCAACATACTTGCTATGTTGGTATTTTTAAGGAAAAAAAGAGGAAGAGGGGATTCTTAAGGAGAATGCACATCTCCCAAAACTAGTTATCCTTGCCCCCCAAGTGTAGAGACAAGGAAAACCATGCAAGAGACTATTGTGTTGCTGCCATGGAAAATATGGTTGCATTTAGGATTGTACCACCATGAATGACGATGAGCAAACACTAAAGCTCCAAATGCCACACAGTCATAAGCAATACCATAGAATAAAGATCATTATTGTTTAGAGTGATTAGGTGCATCATCACATGGAAGAGCACCATGATCACTAAGTTGTATTTTATTTCTCAAGGCTTGACATTCATTGGTAGAATGACCACGCACTCAATGAAATGCACAAAATGAGTTTTTGTTATAAAATTTCTTTCGTGTTTTTGGAGGAAGAGTAATCAAGCGGGCTTTGAGAAGCCTCGACAAAATATGCTCTTGCTCAATAGTAGAAGACATTTTTTTCTCTTGTGAAGAAAAGCTAGCTCGCTTACCACAAGATGTCATAAATACAGTAGATGATAAATCATTAGATGAAGATGGGGACAAGGGTTGGAAACCTAGACCCTGTTTGGAAAAGTATGGTATGCACTTCACTTGATCCTTATCTTTTTGTTCGTTTTCATTATAGCCATTTTTAGAAAGGATTTTGTATCCAAGCCCATAACATCCTTCCAACTCAGATGAAGAAATCATATCCACATGCTCATGAGAAGAATTGGCTTTTTCTCGATCACGCAAATCCTTTTTAAGTTTTTAAAGTTAGGCATCTTCCACTCATGAGGGACATAAGTTAAAGAGCCCTCATCACCATCATGGGGTGGTGTCTTTGAATTTGTTGATGTAGAACAAAATAAAACTCAAGATTCTTTAGGTTTAGACTGTGAGATTTTGTACTCCCCCATAAAGGACGGTGCAAAATCTAATGAACCCCAATCATCATCTAAGAGTTTTGTTATAGATGACATACAATCAGGATTATCATCAATTTCTATAGGTTCTACCTTTGAAGTTGGAATCAAAGTATTAAGAGAATTGGAAGTGTTGTGTTCCTCTTGGACTTGTGAATTATGGATTTTTTCATCCGCTTTAACCATATCTTGTTATTTGTTGGCGTAACAACTAGCACCTCTGGAGTAAGAGTTGGTACGGACAGCTATGCACACTACGCAATGAGTGCTCTTCAAATTAGGAGGGGAAGCTCCCTCGTTGTGCTTTACAAAAATACCTGCAAGGGGAAATAAACTAAACTAATTCCTGTCTTTTTGTTTCAGCTGTAGAGGTACAAGGCTTTCTCGAAAACTATATACGTTGCAGCTGAGTTTTCTCTGGTTTCGCAGATCTACTAACTACAACTAAACTTAATAACTTAAATTCTATCCAGTTTCCTCAAGAAAATCAGAGCATGAGAAAATGGAGCAAGGTTATGACTATTAGACAATAAACGCATTCAGATTCTCTACTTGAAGGCAAGGTGGCGCAACTATTATCTCAATCTGAACAAGTTTATGAGGCACAAAACATATTTAAGAATCTACCAAGACAATCTTATGAAACCCTATGTGGCATAACACTTGATCGTAACGGTAAAAACTCACAAAACAGATTTATCATCAAAATCTTATGAAACCCTGTGTGGCATAACACTCGATCGTAATGATAAAAGATTCACAAAACAGATTTATCTAAACTATGGGAAGATTTACTATGTCAACTTTATGAAACCCTGTGTGGCATAACACTCAATCAGCATAGTAAAGACTTCACAAAACAGATTTATCATCACAATCTTACGAAACCCTGTGTGGCATAACCTTTGATCATAACAATAAAAGATTACACAAGACAGATTTTATCTAAACTATGGAAAGAATCCACTATCACAATCGCATGAAACCCTATGTGGCATAACAATCAACTGTAATAGCAAAGACGCATGAACAAATACCAAAAGAGCAATATTGAGGGCAAGGTAGTCGCAGCATATATTTCTCTCTCAAGCAAAAGTTATTTACAAATGAGCAAAAGCTCTTATTTATATACATCAAGGTGTAGGTAACCCTAAAATCACCTTGAGTTCACTACAGTTCTTGCAATGCATGCAAGTTATGCGCCAAACCCTAATGAAGTAAACTATATAGTTAATTGGAAAGCTACCATCAGTTAACTGGTACAAATAACCTAATTGGACAATGTGCAAGCATGCACGTCCTTATTTAAAGCAAAGTTAACTGGCCACTACCATCAGTTAACTGGAAACCCTAACCCTAACTTCTGTGTTGATAATTCCAAGGATGAGATAAGCATGTGTTAAGTCAGCAAGTAAACTCAAGACTGAAAGTCGAGTTAACTGCTACTCAAGACTCAACCCTCGAAATTAACTACACGTTCCAACTGGCAGATCACTCCATGTCAACTCGGTCTAACACTTCGACCAAGAACTCATTGATCTCTCTGTCATTTGGCACTTTGACACTGCTCAAAACAACAGTCTGTCTCTTCAGTTCTCTGCGACTTTCTGTGATTGTGTGCATGCCATCTTTACATTCTTCAGTCGCCTTGCTAAGATTGGTTGCAATCACTGAAATATTCTCCAACTTGGGCGCCATAGGTTCACCTTCAAGGCTGTCACGAATCAGCTTTCCGAACTCTGCTTGTACTTTGTCCAACTCAACATACGTGCCATCTTCGAGAAGATAATGACACGGAATTTGAACAACGAAACCGCTAACAAGTGCAAGTACTCCAACCACGTCATCCTTGAGTGAATACAACTTGGTAGAAATCTTCTCACATATTTCTGTCCTGAGAAGGTGCTGCTCTCTCCAAGTAAAAACTTTCTCCTGATCCTCATCTATCTCCAAGGCATCATATGCAACTGATAACTGAGATACCAAAACACGATCCTTTGCCAAATTCTCTGCAACTGCAATCTCAAGCAACTGAACACCTTGACGAAGCTTGTGTGCATCACTTCTCAACTGATACAAATCTGCAAGAAGACGCCGACCAGCAGCAACTAAACTTTCAATCCAGTTGTCCAAAAGTCTGCCATGACTGACTAACTGATCCAATTTTTGTTGTTCTGCAGGTATATGTTGAGGAAGAATAGGTGCTCTACTCGAATTCCCATGAACAAGATCAGAAATGTATTGGCGAAGTTGACCAATTTCAGCTTTAAGTAACGCCTTATCTTCTCCATCCTTGGTGATACGCTCTTCAAGATTATTGGTAACAATCTTAAGAAGAGTTACATCTGTCTCTCGTGTAGTCCTGCCAAGATTAGCCTTAGTAAATGTAAAATCACCAACTTCGACTTCATCTAAGCTTTTGCCCTCTGGAAGAACTGCAACTTCAATAACAATTTCTGATTCAGGAGTCTTCTCAATGTGCACCTGTTTCTTTATCTTCTTATTTGACCTTCTCTGATAAGGTTCACCAAATTCAGACAAATCAAGGTTGTACGAAGGTTCATGTCTCTGTCTTCCTAAAGATTTCTCGAGCCAACAAGACTGAACAATATCATCCATCCGCGGAGAGACTGTCTCAGATGTATCAACCTGTGGTGGTTCAGTTGTCCCCGATCCTGTTTGAACTGGTGTCTCAGGCTCTGAATCTATGTCAATAGGCTATACGTGAGGTGAACTAGGAGGTGAAACATGACGCTGAGCCTAAATAACCGTCTCTACTGGAACCTCAGGAACATTCTCAATCTGTTTCTGCTTCCTCTTACCAGTAGCTCTTTTCCCCGTATTTCCACTGAGTCTAACCCCTTCAGGAGGTATTATAATGGCTTTAACTCTAGGTCTTGCTCTAGAAGTAGAAGGCAATGAAGAGAAATCCTTTGGCAGCTCCACTACAGAAATTGACTTCCGTGTCCGTTTACTCTCCAAGTACAACTTGCTAGTCTTGATAACTGATCTGGAAACCTCTTCAATAGAAGTATTCTCCTTGACGTACCAATCAGGTGAACGAAGTGGCTGCCGAGTGACTTGATCCTTAACATAAGAATTGAGAAGGACTTCTCCATCATCATCGGATAGACCATCAACATCTTCTGACAGATAATCAGAGAGCTGACCAATAGTGAGTCTACAATAGTGACGACGACGAACCTCGAATTCATCTTCACAATTAGCCCAAAAGTCTTCAAGTGTTGGCGCATGTGCAATCCCTCGCTCTAACCGATTTGCATAATGACCGAGAGGATCATAGGAACGCCTCTCAGTATAAGTCTTGAGTTTGAACCTTTCTATCTCAGTAGACATATGCCTGGCATCTGTTGCAGCATCACATGTGAAAATTCCCAATGTGAATGGAAAATTTGCCGCAGCCTTATGATGACTACGAAGAAAGAAGTGAACATGTTGCATCTGTCTGAGGAACTCCATAAAAACAAGCTTATCTGACGGATACCTTGGTAACATCAGGGGCTCTCCAACATACCCATAAACACGAAGGTATGTGAAAGTAGGAAACTGTATGAACCGATCTGCCCAAGTCTCCATCGCTGATTTGGCCTCGGCTGAAATACGAATATGCATTTCATCATCAAGATCTCTCATGGTTCTCATGGAAAAGTGATCATTTACTGCTCGAAAGTCTTGCTCAGATTGAGAAAACTCCAACTGAGGATAGTACTCATGAACACGCTGAACACCGAGAGTACCATTAGTTTTAAGAAGCCTGTAACTACCTTGAAATGCAACCAAGTAAACCAAGTAGGATATCATATGAAACTCATGATACTTGAGAAAGTTAGTAATTTGCTGATGTAAGCAATCACTAATTAGCATAGCCCAATCAAAACGCTCTGTACCATCAAGAATTCTGGTAATCAGGTAAAACATCCATGGACGGAAAGTGCTAGCATCTGATTGACCAGTAACTCGGTTGAGTAAGGTTATCAAAACAGCAACTTCTTTAAATTCACCACGGCCAACCTTCTTAGTCATGTTGGCTTTCTGAACTGTCAGCCATTTCTGAGCAATTTTTCTCTGTGAACGTTGTTGATCAGCATCCCATATCTTCTCACAAGCTTCAAGAACCACAGTAAAGTTATCTGAACATGAAGGAATAGCAAAACATTTCTCTATGTCCTTCGGTTTGAGACTGCAAACAACTCTTCCATCTACTGATCTGATCTGTCGTGAAGACGAGTCATAATGCTTAATGCAAGCAAGAACGAACTCAAGATCAAAGATAGTAATAGGAATGGATGCCGCTGCCAGCAACCCGGAACGCTCAAGATTCCTCAACGAATTACTGCTAACACCTTCTAAACTGCTCAGATTAACCACTGGATAAACATGATTTAGGTCCGTATCTGAAGTCTTGATGAAATTATGTGTAAGGGCTGATTTCACCTTGTAATCAATGAGATTGAACTGCATTTTGAAAATGATGACTTTTGACTGTAAAGTCGAATATACTTGGAGAACTTTCTGAAAACCTCTGGACAAGGCTAAAAATAGCCTCTGACTGAAAATTTTTTCGAAGAAATTCTGGAACATGGGTTTTGTGCACAACTGAATTCTGAACAAACCCAGATAACTGGATTCTCGAAAAAATGTGATTCAAGCCCACATGCAAAGAAATTCTCGGAAAAAAGCATAGAGCTTCAGAATGAAGGCTAGGGGCGATTTTCTCGAAAAAATCTAAGACGTGGGTCTTGCTGCGAACGCTGAAATATGAGGACCCAGATGATCAGATTCTGAATATGTGTTGAATTTCTTTGACATGCGAAGAAAATACCTAAGGTGAGAAATAGAAGAAATAAGACAGAAGATAGAAAGTTTTGCTTGTCTGCTTCTGAAAAATCTGCCAACCTCTTCTCTGGAACTTAATAAAACCTGCATGCAAAGTGAAAATAAAGTCTAGAATCGCCTTCCTCTG
The DNA here is from genome assembly GCA_007258455.2 of Sequoia sempervirens. Taxonomy (NCBI): domain Eukaryota; kingdom Viridiplantae; phylum Streptophyta; class Pinopsida; order Cupressales; family Cupressaceae; genus Sequoia; species Sequoia sempervirens. Next base: position 204,922 of record VDFB02128877.1, read on the forward strand.
AACAATCTGAACTCGTTGCTATGAAGAATGCTGAATTCGGACACCTGAATCACCTTAAGCTTGCTGGTCGCTCAAAAAGAATATAAGCTTCAGAGCAAAAGATGATGAAATAATGGACGCCATTCTTGAAATATATAGAATTTCATCTTTGAAAATTTGCACTAAGCAAAGAATTCATTGAAAATGGCGCTTGACTTTTAATTGGACCTTATCACAGTTAACTGAAACTTAGATATGCTAAATAAAGAGCCATGCATTAGGGTTTGCCTTTCAAGTCTTCAGTTCAACTAAACCATGCGCCTTTGACTTCAGTTAGCAATCTTATCAAATTCGCCACTCTTCACATTTGCTTTGGATTCACCAAATTTAACCTAAGGCGACCCTTTTGATAACTTCAGTTAACAATCTTGTTTGAGATGAGAAATTCGCCATCTTCATGCAATAATCATGTTCTAAAAATAGCGACCCTTTTGGAACTTGAGTTGGCCTTCAAGAATGCGCCAACTTCACATGTTTTAATCAATAAAATCTAAATATAGCAACCCTTTTGGAACTAAAGTTGCCATCCCTTGAAAAGTGCGTAGCTTCACCAATTCATGCTTCACTATCCAAACCTAAATATGGCGACCCTTTTCTTGACTGAAGTTAACAACTTCATACGCCATACTTCACAAATTTAATGCTTCATGCTTCACAAATTAATGCTTCATCAAAATATGGCGTCCCTTCTTAAACTTCAGTTGACACTAAATGAAGCGTCATCTTCACTAAAATCTTCACAATTGCAACCAAAATTCGCCATGCATGTGAACTCTAGTTGACATTCACTGATAATCTCCAGTTTAACTTAACATGCAATCAAGCTAACTGAACATGCAAACTAGTTAACTCGACATGCAAACTGAAGGATCACTCCACATGCCAATATACGAACTGAAGATGACAACCCAGAAATCGTTTAGTCTAACTGCAGTCAGAACTCCAGTTAAGGCGTCCATTCAACTCACTTTCGAAAATCCAACTTTGAACCCTCAAGCGAATTCCAGACTTAGCCAAATTTTATGAAAATTTAAGCTAAAACCTCTGCCGGGACCTCTGTTCATCCTCTGACACTGGTTGATTGACTTCTCCGATTGGCTGGCTGACAGGTGCATTGCAGAGCTAAGTAAAAACTGATCAAAAGGTATCTTGAGACTGCATGTCATAATACTGACATCTGAAGGCTCAAAAATCCAAGCGCCATTTGCAAAAGCTGCGCTTTTCCTCAGACTTACTCAAATTTTGACTTTTGCATTTCGTACGAAGGGAAAAATAAATCCTTCATAACTTCTGTTTTATCAACTTTCAGGACGGGATCTCAGGTTCACTGTGAAGCTAACCTTATTCTGCACGACAGCTGCAAAGGCACATTTCCCAAGAAAACATCATCTGAAGGGTGAAAAACAAGGGCGCCCTTTTCCAAAGCTACTCTTTTCATTCCAGACTTGTCATTTCTGGAACTGACTAAAATAACATAAAAACCTCGACTGCAAGCTGCCGAGTCATCTTCTGTTCTGACGGAGACAGGCAACGGAAAGCTGAACGTAACACGAACACATTGAATACCTGGAATCATCAGAAAGAAAGCATTAAAGGCCTGAAAAGCTTAGGCGCCTTTCTCAAAATGTGCTCTTTTGGCTTTTCCTCTGATATTCTGACTAAGATTTGACCTACGTTTACGTTTGACCTCAGGTTTGAACAAAAGTGAGATAAACATCTTTGGCAGCCATCCGGCACCTCAAAAAGATGCGCCTTTTCCAAAAGCTGCGCTTTTTCCAGTGTTAGCCAATTCTTACTTCGCCTCGTTTTCTGTGTATCACCAGTAACTTGCTCAAAGCGAGTCCGTTTAGCGGGCTTGATAGCTCACTGCGAAGGCGGCGTGATCTGGGACAAATGTCTGCTGGAGGTGACAAACCCTAAAAAAGCGAGGATGAATTTTAAAGATAGAAGCCCATTTGAGAATGTGCTCCCTCTCGAGAGATAGAAAATTTTGATGTTTTTCGTTCAGATTTTCACTTTTCTTAAATCTCTTCGGTAACAGACTGACATGACACTGACACCAACTCCATATTTGAAAACCCCAAAAACGACCATTTGACAACACTTTAACAAGGTTTAGACTCAATTAAGCAAAATGCCTTAGTGAAGCAAAAATTTTGGTTTTGGGTACAACATTATTATATTCATACTTCATCTCATGGTGAAGAGTAGATAGGACTCTATTAATGGCATGAATCCATGGTCTACCTAGGAGAAGATTGTATGAAAGAGGTCTTGGCATGATATGGACAAGGGTAGGCAAAACCACAGGCCCTACCTTAATGGGTAGCGTGATCACTCCAAATGGTTGCTTATTGACATTATCAAAGCCACAAATATTAACATCATTAGGTTCTATAAGATTCTTATCCATACCCATTTTATCTAGAAGTTCAATGCTACAAACATTAAGATTCAATCCATTGTCTATGAGGGTACGCCTAACCCTAGTTTTATTAATGACCACCTTTATCATTAAAGCTTCATGTTTATTATGATCTCAAGCAAGGGTAATTTATGTTGAGGGAATGTAATATCCAATTTTGTCATTTGCATACATCAAACAAGACAACTACATTTAATTTGATAGAAGTCGAGACATCAATCTTCTGCAAAGCCTCTTGGAGCATCCTGTGGTATGTAGGTGATGTTTGAATCAAGTCTTAAAGGGAAATCTTGGCTGGAGTATTACAAAGTTGCTCAACAAGATCATATTCTTTACCACTATGTTGAGGAATGTTATATGTTTGAGCAACTACGTGATAACTTGGTTGGTGCGACACATGATTACTAGTGAGTTGTTTTGCAAAGTTTAAGATATGGCTAGGAGGTTTAGGACGTCCTATAATGAGAGGTGGTTTAGGAGGTCCAATAATTAGAGGAGTTTTGGAAGGTTTAATAATCAAAAGAGATTTAATAGTCAATCATGTGTTCATAACCTCAACTGAGTTAATTACTTGTTGATGATCTTCTATCGATGGGGGATCTAATGTCATCATAGCATCTTCACCTATGCAATCCATTTTACTGTATTTTGAAAGAAATCAATGATTTCATCCTCTTGTGCCACAATATATTTCCAAGTAGGAGAGGTATTGGGAGAGAAACAAGATTCTCATGATGCTCAATGATTGGATCCTCTAACACCAAAATACCTTCGTCACCGGTAGGTGAGGTATTAGGAGAAGAACAACTATGATTGTCACGATTGTCAATGATTGCATTCTCTTGCACCAAAACATTCTCACAAATGGGGGAGATGTTGGGAGAAGAAGAATGAAGATTAGGCAATGTGATACTAATAAATGTGTAAATGATTTCATTCTCTTGTGCCAAGATACTATCACAATTAGAGGAGAGATATTGGGAGAAGAGCTAACATGATTGTCATGAGTATCAATGATTGCATTTGTTGGAATGTTAGAAGCCTTAGTGGATAATCTAGGTGAAATGAAGTCCCCAAGGGCATCATTTAACATATCAAAGTCTCACAATTATAAAGGGCTTGGTAGGTATATAATTTACTTGTAGAAATAGATTTGACATTATTAGATTACTATGCTTTCTCCAAGATTAATCATTAATTTCCAATTTTCAATTATGTGTATGCTTGTTACTACAAATTATAATAAAAAACAAACCTATAGACCTGCTACAGGCATAGTCCCAAAAATCAGAGTTCGAATTTATAGAAAGGCAACAGATATCAGTGTGCACCTGAAATTTGAGACAATTTTAGTTGGACAAGGGCACCTTGGCTTGGATTTTGTCTAAAATTTTAGGTCCTGAGGCACTAGGGACAGGTAATGAATGTCTGACACTGTTTTGCTTCAGACCTGAAACTAAATTTGTTGATGTTATGACAAATTTTGAAATTACAATGTAGTGTAACAAACTAGGGTTTTCAAATTTTGCAAAACTGAAAGCTAATTTAATCCAATTATGCAATGCTTCAGAAATTTCACACAGTTCACCTATAGATCTGATAATTTTTAGTACTAAAATGAAACAAATTTTCAAAAATTTGCACCAAATCAAACAAAATGACACTTTTTCCTTCAAATGCAAAGACACTTTTTGCAAACAAAAGGTTATAATTTCTGAAATTTTGACAATATTGCTCACTATCTCAGGTCTGAAAAATGCTAAAAGACCTAAATGAAATGTTCAAAATGTTGGGTTCACCAAAATGTTTTGATGAAAAAAGGATCTTAGGTCTAATGCATAGATCACTAACATCAATCATTTTTCAAAGAATATTATGATACAAATTGACAAGGAGATTAAATTGACTTCCAACCTTAAAGGTGAGTCAATCAGCCTTGGATCTGACCTTTTAATGCCTTGGAAATTGACTGAAATTGATTTGATTTTATAGACTTGATGAAACTATGAGACCTAATCTGAAAATGCAACTTTTCTGTAACAAAGAAACTGCAAAACCAAATTTCAATAGTAGATCTGGAAAGAGCAGAGTTTTGTGCACCTGCCATACAAATATGAGCTTGATTTTGCTGGACAAGGGCGCCTATGTCCAGAGAGCTGAAACTGCAATCTTCTTTCACAGTCCTCATGTCCCCAGTCTAAGGCTTCTTCCTTGCAGATCCCACTGTTGGATATTCGTCGGTGGTCGAGATAATTGAGTTTTCGTATCTTGTCAAGTTGTAGGGTTTGAATGCAACAATAAACAAATTGTCTTCAATCTTCCACCAATATTCTTCAGATTTGTAACTTGCACATTCAAAAAGAGAGGAAAGGTTGTGCCATATAGCGGCTTGCCTCGGTCAAACCCTATGTTGGTGTTTCCACCTCCACAATGGTAAAATTGATGATAAAGACCTTATCCTTTTGAGGGATAAAGGCTAAATGACAAATGAATTATGAATCAACAATTGGATGCAACTCACCACTCAAATCCAATTTCCTTGAAGGACTGAAGTCATGCACATCTCCTCAAGGTTTGATTGCAATTTGGCTTGAATCAATTCGAAGACCTACAAGTGTTAGTACTCACAAAAAAAATGATCACAAAACATGAATGGACTATTCGAAGACCTACAAGTGTTAGCACTCACAAAAAAATGATCACAAAACATGAATGGACTATTCGAAGACCTACAAGTGTTAGTACTCACAAAACAAATGATCACAAAACATGAATGGACTTACATAAAAACATGATGAATGCTTGACATGATGTTTGACTGAAAATAATGCTCATAAATCTGTTATTGATTGCCCTTGACTGATTTTAGAATCTTCAATTTGCTTTCATTCATAAATTGCTTCCTTAATGCTCAAAATGAGAGGAAAACATGCTTATAAATATGCATTCTAATTTTTCCTTTTGGGTAGGGGCCGACTTGGGGTTGTTTTCAACACATAAAAGCTCACCAATTGAAATTTAGAACATTCAAAAATTTGCTTTTTGGAAAATGGTGCCCTTGATGACATTGTCCAATACTTTTTGGCCCAAATTTATAAAGATAACAGGGAATTAAAAATATTTCATTAATCTGACCCCAAAATTGGTAAATTATTATTATAATTAAAGTTATAGGCAAAATAGGGTGTCAAGGTAGTGTAAAATTGTCAAGGGTGACAATTTACAACGCTACAAAAATCTTCCATTACAATCTACATATCAATATATAAGTTCTTACACAGTTTTAGATATTATCTAATCATTGTGAGATCAATTAAAATTATTGAATCCACAACTTTGTACTTTCCATTTTGATAGTATTCCATATAAAAATCGTAAGCTTGTACAATGTACAATCTTAGAATAGTTCATAGCTTTGGCTCTCAGTTCTGGTTTTCGATAATGGGCAGTCTCACCCATCTTGGGAATTGGCAAGTACCAATTCGCTTTCCAATAGTTTATGCATAAAATGTATCAAAGATTATCCATTTAGCCTTTACAATGTATATTATAGTTTTACAAGCCATAGAAGTTGACTTGGTCAATGCCAAATAGATGATTCTCTTAGAGGATGTGGTGCTGCAACGGAAAGTAAGAGAGACTAGAAGGGGATTCCAACGGTCTTGTTGAGTGGGAATCAAAGGACAAAAGCAAGCCCAATGTTACTCCAAGGCGAAAATAGGGGAATTATTTCATCACTTAGTGTCTCATTGAGCTTTTGCAGGACCAAAATCCTTTCTATGGAGGGAGGTATGATCCATAAGGATTCTAGGATTTTGTTTATATCAATAATTTAATGTTTTTTATAAGTTTGAAATTGTCCAAGTATCTATTGTCTTGTTACAGTCAAAACTGTTGGTTACGCACAGGTGCTGCTTGCCAAACTTGTGATCCTATAACCGCCACAGTGAAAGAATAACTGTTGCACTCACCTCACCAATTAAGTAACTATTAGAACAGGGATAGTGTAAGAACTCGTCTAACCCCACTGTCGGTGTTTGATTTTTGGTTTATTTGTTTTGTAATTTTTTGGTGTTTTCAAGGGTTTTTCTGTTGTTTTTTTTTTTGTTGCAAATATTGAAACTAAATGCAAGATACAGAATGAAATACAATAACAAAGATGAAATGCAGCTCCTCACTATAATACTTTATTGATCAACTTCAGTGAAAAATGACTGAATACAAGCATACCCGGAAAATATAGAAGTATTACAATGGCTGATATGAATTGTAGTGAAAAAGCACAACACATAGAAGTTCAATCCACACCCAATATGATGCCTTTTTACTTGAATTCGCTGTGGGAGGGATAACAAAGCTAGGCGCCTCCTTCTAGTATTTTTCTGGTAACTTCTGGGTCAAAGTCGACCCTCTTGCTGCAAATGAATGGCTGCAAAAAGCAAATCAAACCCTCTGGAATTTGTGCTAATGTTTGCCTGAATCTCTGCTCAAAATTGTGAACCTTCTGAATGATATATATTTTTCTCTCAAAACCCTTTGATTTTCTCCACTGCTAAGCTCAAATAGAACTTCTGTATGAAGCTCTCCCAAAAGCCAAATTCAATGGATATTTCACCACCTCAAATGGCTGCAACACTGAAGAATGAATCGTTCTACAATGGCTCGAAGAAGACTGAAACCCTTGGCTTCCTTCTCTCAGACAATTTTCACCAAAACCAATGCTTAATAGAATGAATAGCACAAACTTCAATGTAAAATAAATATCTCTCCAAGAGGGGGTCGATTTCTCCCAAAAAACACCATTAATAACATTAAATGTTATTACTTTACATTCTTTTAATATTTCACTAAATACATCAAAGTTGGCACCCAATATTTAATTGACTCCATTGGCCCCCTCCTCATGATGCCTAGACCCTCAATTATTAAGTTTAAGTTATAACTCAATAATATCACCTTTTATTTTATTAATGTCATTTGAGCCAAATAAACATTAATAACTCCTTAAATACACAATATCTCATCATGCCATCTGAATTGGGGGCTAAGCTGATGAATCTCCATACGACCACATGCCTTACTAAAAATAGTAAGGGTCCCTCTCTATCAACTTCTGACTTACTATAAATAGTAAGTAGAGCATACGGAGTCCTGGAAACCTCAAACGAAAGCCAAGACTGGAAACCACTGAACTCTGGAGACAATACAAGCCTCAAAAGACCCTCTATCCAACTTATTAGCCTACGAGGGTCAGAATGATAGGCTAATCTCATTGATGACTGATGACTAACTTGGAGGGGACATTACAGATAGCAACAATATCATCTTGTCACAGGGAATGTGTTTAGGAAGTGAGCAATCATGATTTTTAGTATTCTAGATCACACATGGAGGCTTCTAGTGCCTGGGAAAGACTTCCAAGACATTACTTACAGGTATGAAGAGGATATTGAGGAGGTTTGGAGGTTGAAGAGTTCAATTGTATGCATTTCGACATAGGGAACTCAATTGTTGTACAAGAAGAAACTTGACAGTGAGCATACAGCAGTTGAAATTTTGTAAGCCCTCTCATAACTTGTTTTGAATCTAATACATTTAGATAGACAAGTGATTTGGCTGCTACCAATTAGTTTTTCCATCATTTGGGGCCTTCCAGGTAAAAATCTGAGTATTATATGTGTGTTTTCTCATTTGGATGTTGTTTGTTTTTGGTTCACAAAATCATCTCACTTCTATGAAAATGGGTTTAATCGTTCTATTAAGAGTAGCAAGTAAAATTTAGCGATTCTTAGTTTCTAAAAAACGTTTGACTAAATTACAACCATCATGCTGACTAGTGACTTTTAAAATGCACTTCTTCATGATTTTCACTCTCATTAGCCAACCTTGTGGGACAGCTTCCACATAAATGTTGATTTGGCCTGTTGTCTTACCTTAACTAATCTTCTCATTCACGTGGAAAACATAGAGGTTGAAAATAATTGTTGTTTATCCATCCATCTTTGCTTTTCCTTTTCTCTTGACAGGTAGGGTATTTTCTCTTATGACTGTCTCATTAGCACCCAAATGTTTCTCTGTTTGAAAAGAGTATTGATATCGTGTTTTCTAAGCTTTGTGATAGCACCTGACTTTACATACAAACAATTTTATTGTACTTTGGGGTTTCAATTCATCAGAAAACACTATTTGGCATCGTACTTCTTCTCAGCCTTCACCCTTTTTCTAACTTTAAACTTATTTTTTGGATGTACCTTATTATTATGATATTATTTTTCATCTTTATTGCAAACTGCTCTTTAGATTGAATTTTGCATTTTGTGCTTTTGATAAAAAGAATATGTTTAGTTCACTCCCAATTTGATGTGTTCATTTTTCGAAGTATAGCAGTTGTAATTCTGTTTCTGTTATTTCTAAACCAATTATAAATTTTGCCCCATCATCTTTAGGTTTCCATTCATTTATTTTATGAACTGTAGTAGGTTTCCTCTTCGCTTATTACTTTCCATCCGTTCTTTAAAGAACTTCCCGTGTATGAAATTAAGATTATTTTCTTTGTTGCAATTTTTTCTTTGATTTCTTCAATCTGCATTTCTTATTAATTTCTGTTCTTGTAAACTTATACTCACACTAAATAAACCAGTCATCCTAAAAAACTTAAAAAGTGCAGTAACTTTTGTATTTTGTTAAGGTTGAGCTTTTGTACTGTTCAATCCACATTATTGTGAACTTCTGTTGCTGACATCTTTGTCTATAAATAAATGTTATCTACTTATGTAAAGAGATTAATATTTTTTGTCATGGTTTGGACCTGCTATAGAATTTGGCATTGCAATTCTAGCAGTTGATCTTTAGTCAGATTTGCATCTCATTTGTTTTCAAGTTTTCAACTATTTGTCTGTTCCATTTCTTGAGATGATGCCTTATTTTTTGAGATTCTGATGCATATTCATTACCTGTTTTGCAGAGTGGTTGGAGATGCCAGGATCATTGATTCTTCTATTGGTTGTAACACCAAACTTAATTGCAGATTTTAGAAATGGATATGTTGGTGTTATTGCGAGTCTCATTATTGGTGCTTATCTTCTTCAAGAGCACATCAGGAGCCGTGGGGGCTTCAGAAATTCTTTTGCAGAGAAACGGGGCATCTTTAACACCATCGGCATAATTCTGTTATTTGTCTCGCCTTTATGGGAATTAATAAAATTGATTTAAAGTTTGATCTGTGTGGACTACCATTTGATTTCTGCTGGCATCAAGTTGATAATTTCGGATTGCCTACAAACTTGCTTGTGAAAAATGATACTATGAATAGTTAAATAATTATCTGTTCACATGTAGTTCTGAAGTCCCAGAAGCACATTGGTGTATTCTCATTATCAATCACTAAAGAAAGGTGTGTTGTACGTAGCACGTGGACATTGTTAAGCCTGAAATTGAATGATACTTTTCTATGCTATTCATTGTGTCTTACTTCTCTGATACCTAAGCAGAACTGAGATATTTTAATATGAACATTATCCTTGTTATGATTGAATATAAGGTGAATGCAATTCGTAAGAGGCAGGCAAATGAGATGTTAGTAACAATGTAACCCCATGCTAGAGTTTTTCAATGTGTACTTTGTGATCGGTGATACACACTTCTCTTGTCTTGAATCTTGCTTCCAAAAAGGAAGTATGAAAGTGCCCATCAAAAGCACCTGTCTTGTACTTCAAATAGAAAATAATAGTTAAAGCTTTTCTGTTTATTTCTATATCATTGGAATTTGATTTTAGTTTCCTATTTTTGGTATAAATTTTAGCCAGTATAAATTCTGAGTTCCATCTTGAACTCTCACATAGCAGAGTCCAGAGACAAGCGGAGGTAAAATGGATATGAAGTGTGTCTACTTCTATATGACTCTGAATAATGATGGTTCTTTATATAAAATACTGTACTGTCTACATATATCTGCTTTCCAATATAATGGAATGGCTAAAACAAGCAGGCAGTCAAAGGCGTTCTTACATTGAGTGTAATTGTGGTACGGATCAGAATGCCGAGGAATAAACTTAGCAAAAGTAACAGTTTGAGGACATCAAAAAGTAGAGAATTAGATTAAGAATCTTTACTCGCTCTAAGGAGACCCTCTTGGCGACTTGGATTTAATAAAAGTTAAGACTGTTCAAAATGTACACTGAATCTTATTACCATAGAAACATATAAAAGTTAGCATATAAATTATGTGAAGACCTTGGATTCTTATGTAAATATTTCAGGTTTATATGTTTAAAATGATTTGTTGGAGGGACCAAATGATAAGTATAAGCACGGCTGAGATTTTTGACACCCATACTTGTACCTGCGTGACGATTTGGGGAAGTTGCCAATTTTATTGATTGGTATAAGGCTAATGGCCTCTCCTGGGCACAATATCTCCTGCTCTTTGCCCTGCAGGATATTTCTGAATGATTGTGCCAACAGTTTCTTCTTTTTGCTGCTTTGGTACCTATCGGTGGGCTATGGAGATCTTCAGCTTCTCCTGTGCAGCCTGCGGTGGACTATTTGACTTTTCTGTTGCTCCTCACTTTGGATGGGTGGTTCTCTCAGAGGGTCCTCTCTTGGGTCTCTCCGTGTATCTCCCCCAGCGGCTGTTGCTTTGTAGACTGTAGGTGAGAGCAGTCAGCGTTAGTTGCTTCTGTCCTCCATGTTCCTAGCAATGGGTGTTTGGTTTTCATGTTCTCTGTCCACGCTGGGTGTTGGTGTTTTTTCAGCTGAGGTTTGTCTAAATATTGATAATACTGCAGTCTTACCTGATCACAGGTTACAGTTCGGTTCTTGGTATTGGTTTTGCATTGGCTGCTCATAGTTGTTCGTGTTCTCTGTCCAAGCTGGGTGTTGGTGTTTTTTCAGCTGAGGTTTGTCTGAATGTTG